>JAAEAF010002120.1:0-150962 GCA_011037195.1 Triatoma infestans | reverse complement strand
TGAGCTATAGAGGGCCCCAGGAAAAAAAAAAATCTAAGGGCCGCAAAGCTGGACTCGAATCCGGGACCTTAGCGAGGGAGACCAATATGCTAACCACTTAGCTATTCCCTTCCCTGCGGAAGAATTGTTATTTTTCCTAAATGTCTTAAAAAACGAACTGCATCAGATCGAAGATAGTTAAAGAATTACATTCTCTGGCTAACCGTGTCCGATTCTGGCCGAATCTCTAGTTTGGTCTTAAACTGTGCGACGCTTAATGCAGAAAGCCGTTAAGGCCAATGCTTTATGCACGCGCCAATAACGTGACTCCGATAGGTCGTGTGGGACGGTTATGGGAAGAACAAAAATAAAAGTATTAAAATATAGAAAGTAATTGTGAATTCACTGACGTGCTAGAAACACAGAATACATGAATATAATAAAAATTAAAAAGGCAAAAATGCAAGAGGTGCATAATTGATTGGGTGCTGTGCTACAAGGGAAACAAAGAGGCAAACAGATCGGCAAAGAAAGGTCCCTCGAGACCATTGGTCCTAAGCCTTTCTACAACATTACATACACAATCGCCAGTAAATGGTATACACGAAATCGTAAATCAATTGGAGAAATATTGTGGAACTTAGACACTTCAAGATTTTCTTGAAGCTCTCATAGCGCGTATTACACGTTTCCAGAGTGTATGCATTTCCGTTACTTTAGTATTACAATATGTTTATTTAACACAATTACGTTAATAAGCTTTTGTTATTCTTTTAGAAATGGGACAAATCACTTTACATGAAATAGACCTCTCAATTTTTATTCAATTTTCTGGAATATGGCTACATGATATTCTTAAAAATTGAATGCTAACTGTACTATCTTACAAATTTATATTCAAGGATTATTATAATCCTCCTTTCGATATCCTTATCTGTATAATTACGCGATATTTTCCGCATTACAATGTAAACGCATTCAAATTCTACCTCCCATATGTCTTAACCAAAATGTACCCCCAGCAACATTATGCTTATTATGGCGACTATGTAATTTCCAAGTATTAAGACAATATGTAAATTGTATTGTTATTGTATTATCTACAATAATTGAAGGTCGTGTGAATATTCACTCCAGATTTGTTTAAAGACGCTTAAAAATGATGAGATACTACTAGAAATTCAATTATGACGAGTAAAAGTTAATTCACTTTTCATTTTTTTTTTTTTTTAACCAGTATATTTGATCACGAAATGAACGAACCATTACTTAGATTTCAATTAAGTCTAAATGGATATCTAAATATGTAACAGTGAAAGGAATATACTGGGATGATTGTAAATGAAATGAAATCTCACGACAGAGCTTTCAATCGCAATTTAATTTAGGCGATTAATTTAGTGATGAGATAATGTATAGAGAGAATAGCAGAGCGAATAGATATTGCCGTGTAGTACGATAGCATTGGCGAGCGGCGGTGAATTCTTGATGGTTTTAGTTAGATAGAATTCTTGTTTGTTGTAACGATCGTCTAGAAAGAATGATAGAATAGAATCGGGGGGGGGGGGGCCTCATTCCACTGCGACCTACAAATTGAGGTCTATTGTGGATCCCCTTAAATTACAGAACAGCCCCCAGCTTTGCCCTCCTAATCAATCCTAGCAAAGCTGAGAGCGGCTCCGTCATGAAGCTTTCAGCTTCGGGATTGCCCGTCCCCAGTTGAAGAAACCTAATCCTCGCCAGGCCGGCGCACTCACAAAGGATGTGCGCCGGGGTCTCCTCCTTTACCTTGCAGAATCGGCATACCGCACTATCCGCAAGTTGTAGGTGGTGCATGTGTCTATTCAGCCTACAATGCCCTGTTAGTAGACCCACGATTAACCTTATATCCCTTCGGGTCTGGTTCAGTAGGTCTTTGGTAAATTTAGGCAAATGTCTTTTAATGAAGAGCTTTGCCTGCCTCTGTCCTGGTGTTCCCTCCCACCAACGCAGATGCTGATCTTCTATCCACCCCTTGATAGAAGTTTGGATGAGGCTCCTGGACAAGCCGCAGAAGGGTTCGGGGCCTATAAAGGTATCCTGCGAGCCCTCCCTCGCTAGGGCATCCGCCCTCTCATTGCCAGGAACCCCGCATGTCCCGGCACCCAGGCGAGTGTCAGTTTATTCCGAGTACCCACCTCGGTGAGGGCAAGTAGGCAGTCCCACACCAGACTATTTGGTGTGAAGAAAGTGCCTTCAGGGCTGCCTGACTGTCGGAGTATATGGCCACTCTTCTACCCACTATCCTTTGCCTTATAATCTCCCTAGCGCAGAGTTGTAACGCCACGACTTCAGCCTGAAAGACCGTGGCGTACTTCCCTAGGCTGGCCTTAATTTTAACTTTAGGCCTACCCCCGTAGACCCCAGCTCCGACCCCAGTCGGAGTTTTGGATCCATCTGTATACCAGATCGAGTTACCGAACAGGGGTGGGTCGCAGCCCCATTCGCCTCGGCTCGGTATGACAATATGGAAGTTCCTTTCGAAAAAATACTTAGGAACCATCCTATCCGTTGGCATCCCCAGAAGATAATCCGCCAACGATCGTCTAGATCAGGCCTCAAAATTTTCAATGACCCGGCTACATTACTAATTCTGACAACAACAGCTGGCTTTAGCAATTTAATATCACACAATATATATATATATGTATATATATTCCAAAATAATCGATATTTTTAATGTATTTTCTTAATTTTTTAATAAAGTACTAGGATTATTTTTTAATTTATATACATAATTATCTGTCTCTCTCCCCTCGAGGGGACTGGGGCGGGGGTGGTTGGCCCAAGGATCAAGCACTCGGAACCCATGGGTAAATTTCCCAGCATCTTCCCATGATATACGCTATCGGAAGATGTGCACAATTTAACCTCGATAGGGGATATAGGAACCAGGAGATTGCCATCCTTTTCGATAGTCAAACAGCCATTAGAGCTTTGGGTGCACCAGTTATTAACTCTAAAATGGTTTGTGAGTGCCTAGATAAACTTAACAATCTAGGCAGGAGGAACAAAATTGCACTTTGGTGGGTGCCGGAGCATGTTGGCATTGAAGGGAATGAGATGGCCGACGCCCTGGCCAAGGTAGGCGCTATGACCCCACTTCTGGGGCTGGAAATTTTTGTGGGATTAGCTACGAGTTTCTGTTGGAGGAACTCAGGAAGGAGAAGGAGACGAAGAGATTTCAACTCTGGTATTCCCTCCCCGGTTGGCGGCAGGCCAAGATCTGCTTGGGAAAATGTGTACAATTTAACCTCGATAGGGGATATAGGAACCAGGAGATTGTTATCCTTTTCGATAGTCAAGCAGCCATTAGTGCTTTGGGTGCACCAGTTATTAACTCTAAAATAGTTTGGGAATGCCTAGATAAACTTAACGATCTAGGCAGGGGGAACAAAGTTGCACTTTGGTGGGTGCCGGAGTATGTTGGCATTGAAGGGAATGAGATGGTCGACGCCCTGGCCGAGATAGGCGCTATGACCCCACTTCTGGGGCTGGAAACTTTTTGTGGGATTACCTACCAGTTTCTGTTGGAGGAACTTAGAAAGGAGGAGGAGACGAAGAGATCTCAACTCTGGTATTCCCTCCCCGGTTTGCGGCAGGCCAAGATCTGCTTGGGAAATTATAACCAACGGAGGTCGGAGGCCTGCATTGGATTGAGCAAGAACAAGCTCCGCGTACTTACGGGTTTCCTCACGGGGCATTGCCGACTTAGAGGACACCTGGTGAAGCTGGGCTTGGAAAGTGACAGCTCATGCAGATTCTGTGGGGAGTTGGAGGAAACTCCAATACATCTCCTAACAGACTGCGAGGCTGCCACTCAGAGAAGGTTCAGGAACCTGGGCAGCTACCAGGTGGAGGAGGGGGACATACCCTCTCTAGAGCCCGTCAGAATACTGGGGTTCCTTAGGGATTTCAGACTGATGGAGGTGTTGTAGAACGGATGTTAAATTGGACATCTGTTAGGGTACTGTGGGCAAGCCTGCGACACCCAGGGGACATAGCACAATAGACCGGATATAGGTCGCAGTGCGTTGGCTCCCCGCCCAAAATAAAAAAAAAAAAATATCTGTACTCTCTAAGAGAGATGGATAGATAGCAGACACACAACCACACACACACACACACACTCACACACACAGAGCAGAGAGACAAAGGGAGATGATGAGAGAGAGAGAGAGAGAGATAATTATTTATATAAATTAAAAAACAATCCTAGTACTTATTAAAAAAATCAAGAAAATACATTTAAAATATCGATTATTTTGGAAAGCACGGATAAGAAAACCTTTTTTAAGGAAGTAGATAATACAAAAATATTTCTCACCACCGACAATAGTAAACTCAAATTTAAAAAAAATGAAAACTTATTAGCTGTTCAGACAGAAAATTTATTTAAACTTCCGAAGTTGAACAAACAGTAGCAGAAAAGACAGCTGGCTGTTTAAGCCAAAACTTTAACATCCGAGTATAAATAAAATAGATGAGGTTTAATATAAAGGCGTTCAGACGCGAGTTGATACGAAAACATAAATTGCTAAAAGCAGGAAAGATGGTAAAGTATAAGAACTGCAGCTGATGATATATATATATGTGTGTGTGTGCGTGTGTGTGTGTGTGATGCTAAATATAGCAGATGCGAAAAAGAAGATAGCTAAAAGAAAAATAGGCAATAATAACAGTTGCCGTAAACAATTAAACAGCAAACATAGCGGTGGTGGTGGTAATAACAGAATGCAAGTAATTACAGATATGGAAAACCCAAATGTATAAAAGACGAAATAAAGTTTTGCTCCAACCTTACCTCAAAGTAATAAAAAATAAGACAATAAACAGATATACGAGTATATAGCTAATAATGAAATAACCGTCAAAAAAAACAGACATGGAAATAAAATTGAAATATTGATAATATTTCAAATCTGAAGAAAATAGATTATTTGGAAGTTCCACATTATAGAATAGGTTTCTGAGTTGTTTGGAACTTTCTTTCAACTATATTCACATTTAGAATGCTTCATTTACGGTCATAAACCAAATAATTTGAAATACTGATATTCTAGGTGTAATGGTGTAGGAGGAGATGTTGGTTGTGGATGTTGATAGATAAATAACACCTTAATATCGGTATAAGATATCTATAATTGATATATATGCATATGACTGACTGCCAAGGACTGTATACTTAACACTACAAGAACAGACTGACTGACGTGGCTAAACGATGTGTACAATTCAAGTGTGAGACTGTGAACAGAATATCTTTTTGACTCTGTCTCTCGTATATATATCCAACTGGCCTCTCCTCTCCTCTCTCTCGAGAGGGGCTCTTTCTCTCTGATGCGTGGTGGGGGTTCACTCGCTAGCGTGGATGAGTGGTGGGGGTTCACTACCCCTACATAGGGATCTTAAATATGAACTACTACAAACTTTGCTAAGAGATAAAGGTAGAAGGCGCTGTTATACATATCTGTCCATTCAGATAAGCCTTTATTTGAAAGTAATACGAGCTCAACTAATCTTTAGTAAACAATGCAAGTCTTTAAAGAGAATTAGTGCACAAGAAAAAAATATATTGAAATAAAAATTTATATTGAGTGAAAAAATTGAGTGGACTGTATAAATAATAAAATAATTGGTGAGCAAATGGGAATTTAAAAATGTATAAATTATATATAAAAAAAAATGAATATAGAAATTAGATTTTAAAAAAAATCGAGAGCAAATAGTATCTTTTGTGGCCACTGCACAAGAAGCAACTGGACCAAGACCATAAGGGAACAATTCAATATATTTATTATCACTCTCAATAAGCCAAAGGAAAGGGGCTTACCTTAAAACGCAGAATCCCTGGTTGCCAGTGTTGGAAGACCTCTTTGTTCTTAGCCCATATCGGGGAAAAGAGGAGAGGAAAAATAGGAATAAGCAAATAATTCAGCTCCTCCAACTCTTGAGTCTTCATCAATACACTGTCACTTGGCTGATAATCGTAGATAATAATTGAATGGGCTTCCAGAAGCTGTACAACAGGAAACTCAACCAGAAGTATTAATCATGTAATTTCACAATTAGCCCATGCAGGCCAGGAGAACAAGAGCCAATCAGTCAACAAGACAGCCAGCCTAGCGATATTACCCATGAAAACCAGAAACAATTTAATTTGGATTTTCACAATTAAAGGCAACCGAACTGGCATGAATTGTATAGACAGATATACTACAATGCGTGCAGCATTACAACTTGTTCGTACGAATGTTACATTGGAATGTACGAATGCTACTGGAGAGGATTACACAGATTACCCTCTCTCAACACCTAAGACAGAACCTAATAGATTAGTATTTTTTTTTAAGGAAGGCCGTATAACACCCGCTCTGAAATGCCTACTGTCAAGAAAATTTTCTCCACGTTAACACCAATAAAACTAAAATTATTAGATTTTCAAAATCGCATAGAAAGAGTAGTAGGCGTTTAATTTTTAACGATTCACACTTGGAACAGGTTTCAGTATATAATTACCTCGGTATATTGTATTCTAATTCTGGCGTTTTTCTCTAGCAGACTGAATATACTGTTGGCAAAACTAACATAGCTATTGGTTCTGTACTGAAAACTTGTGCCGGTGCAAGAATAATTCAATGGGAGGCCAGAACCAAATTGAACAATGCTATTGTATTAGGAATATTTCTTTATGGTGCTCAGATTTTGGGACTTAGGTACTATGACTCTTTGGAAGTTTGTCACTTAAATTTTTATCAGCGGTTACTAGGCCTATCACGGTGCACCCCCAATTTTGCGATTCGTCTAGAAGTGGGAACTGTTCACATTAAGTATAATGTGTTAAAGCTAGCCATTAACTGGCTATTTAAATTGAAAAATATGTCTTCCGACAGGTACCCCTTTCTTTGCTTTTTAAAACTGTGTGAGCAGCATAAAATTGCCAATGTTAAATTTAACTGGGTTACTCAGTTACTGAATACTTTCAATTCTATTGATTTTTCAGACCTAATTTCAGCACAGGATTTGAATTTATTTAAAAAAAAAGTCTAAAGAAATTTTACTTGTTTACAGAAACCATTTGCGAGAACTTGAATTAGACAAAGTAAATCAGTCCAATTTCAATTTAATATATAGTTCACTTTACTTAAAAGATCAGCAACCTCAGGCATACTTAACATATGATATGAATTTCAAGTTTCTAAAGTTTCTGGCTCAGCTTCGATTGGGTTTTAAGTTTATCTTGAAAATAACAATTGGCTGTATAACTTATAAAATAAATCCATCAGAAATATGTAGCCTGTGCAGCCTTCATGAACAAGAGGATTTGTACCATTTTCTTATTTCCTGTCCTGTTTACTCTTTATTAAGAGCGGTTTATTTATGTTCTATAATATTTAATGATATAAAATATTTTGAGTTTCCTTTAATCCTACAGTCACCAAGCAAGAGAAATGTAATTAATTTATTCAATTTTTTTGTTGAAGCACTGAAATTGAGATCATTTGTGTTAAATGATTAGAGGTATTTTTGTTTGGCATTGCAAGTTTATGCCTGTTTTTTTGTTTTGGTCAATCTTGATTTTTGAGTTGTTCTCATTTTCGAATTTTCATTTTCCTGACTTCTGTTTATCTGCTTCTTTCTAACATTTGTGTGTCATATAAATATATTTTGTAGTACAGCCAAACCTCTTTGTATAGGGCGCTGCCCTTAGGACAAATAAAATAAATAAATAAAAATAAAATAAACACCCGCTCTGAAATAAAATTATTGTGCAATGTTATTGGCCAATTCAATGAAAGTTGTATGAGTTTTTAAGAGCAGATTTTTTTCAAAATTTAAATATCGATTATGCAAAATTTTTCTGTAGTTTTATATTCCTTGGAAATTCGTTTGAAGATTACTTTGGCCTCAATAGTTTTCAATTGATAAATAAATAGTTGTACGAAACTATGGCTCTGTTACACTCTTCCTCATTAGTTCAAATTAGTTTTAACGGGAAAATTATATACTTATATTAACGCATTTTTTTGTAAATTGCCTAAAAACGGCAAAACGGGGGGGGGGCGTAGTCTGGGGGACTCATGGTTTAGATGTTATTTCGTAGCTACGAACTCCTTAGAAGTTGGTTTTAATACTTATAGCTATTTCTATGATTATTTCTTGAAAGGCTAGGTATTACTCGCTTGAAAGTTGATTGTAGATACTTTTAAAAACTCGAAAAAGATTGATTCAAGTGGGCGAGTTTGACGCTTTTTTCTTGTACAAAATATAGCAAGCGAAAGCCATTCGACCATGCTTTGTCAAGTAGAAGTAATGAATACACAATACATGGCACCTATGGCGCTGTTTAGCGACAGATGTTAACAATATAGATTTCTAGACACTGCAGACAAATTTTATAAGACATATTTTTATTTCCATTATACATATATATAAGAATATAATTACACTGTTTCTGAAAAAAATGTTGAATTTATCCTGAACATAATATTATATTTGGCATTGCCGTTACTTTGCGGTGTCCCAATATGTTTTTTATCGACAATTCAGGTAAAAAAAAAAAAAATTTGGTACACCCATAAGGGATACAAATCACATTCTTTTTTAAAATGTATCCGGGCAAACAAAAAAAACTCGTATATTTTATCGCTCAGATCATCTGTGAGGAATATACCCAGGAGGGGCAAAATGAATGAAGAATAATAGAATGGTCCATTCATAGGATTATGCAGGTGGCGTGGCCATTATCAGCAGAAATCGGAATGTCATAAGAGAGAATAGCCCTTTAACCCCGCTAAAGGCACAAGTGTATATATCCGGTGCTTGTTATCACTACCACACTAAAGAACATAAATGTGGTAGCTCTTAGCATTGCCTCTTCCCCCCCCCCCCCCCTTATAGGGCATATACATGTGCTTCTATGTTTTTCATCTCATTGCTCAAACACATGTGATTTTCTAATAACAAATATTCCGCTCGTTACTTTATCGAATAGTAATAATTGTTTCTTTCAAAAAGATGATGTTTTTTAATAAAAATTAATATAAGTTCTATCATGTTAATGAGTTCTATTTTGCTACCAATATTATAAAAATCCGCATGGCTAGTTGCAATTTTTTCTTACATATTCATTTTTTTTTTTTAAATAATAAATGATAAAGCTTTCAAAAATTAACAATTATTTGAACTAATGCATGGCCAAAGCTTACTTATCCTAATATCCATATGGAAGTAATTAAATCATTTAAAAAATGGTGTGAAACACTCACGCAACTTTCTCTTACTCCAGTTCACAAAATTATAATAGACAAATTTCATTAGTTAGTGTAACAAATTTATTGAAATTCCTCGAAAACTGAAAAAAAACTATTCAGTAAAAGCGCACTTCCGGTTCTGTTATTTTCTTAAAACTTTGAATTTTGGCCATCCATATATTTTTAATTAATTTTGTTTGGATGATAGAATTGTAGCACTTTAGAAAAAAACATAACCCCACCACTCCCCTAAAAGTGCTCTTAAATGAATTTTCCCAGAGAAACCTCTAAAATAAAGAGTGTTCATCATTGTGTGTATAGTTTATATGGGAAGTTTCAAGATAATCGTCGGAACCATTTTTAATAAAATCGTGAAAAAAATGAAAAAAAAAAAATCATTTAGTAAAGTGGTAAAGTAAACGCACTTCCGGTCATCCGATTTTTTTCAAAGTCGGAATTTCAACAACATATTTAATTCTATTTACCACTATTTAGATGACGGAATTGTCTGATAAACTGGAATAGCACTTAAGAAGAATCCGTAACCCCCACCTTTCCACCAAAAGTACCCTTAAATAAACTTTTTCCGGAGAAATGTTACAAATAAAAGTTGTAAATCTTTGTATGTATAGTTGATGTACTATGTTTCAAAAAAAGAAATCGTTGGAGCCATTTTTTTTAGAAAATTGCAAATAAGTAAAAATACCAACTTGTAAAGAGGTACTTCTGGTTGAGGAATTTTGACAGATAACGTACTCTCAGATCCCATGGTGATACCAGGGAATATCAAGTTTCAACTTTCTACGGTTTTACGTTATTCTACTATGCAGTTCGCATACATAAACAAAAAACACACACACACACACACACACACACACACACACACCAGACTATTTGCTAAAAACCACTTTTTTGGACTTAGGAGACTCTCAAAAACGGCTATTTCCGGTGAAAATTCGATATCGAAAATTTGACATGATTACAAAACTTCGTCTTACTACGAGTAAGGGATCGTACAAATTAAAAAAAAACATCTGAAAGAGAACTTCAAGAGGCAACTGGAGGATTTTATTTGTAGCAGTTTTTGAGTTACAGTAGTATTTAGCGTGATGTATGTGATGGATGCAAGAAACTTGGAAATAATATTAATTTATAAATAAATCAAAATTAAGAAAAAGATTGACATTCCCTTGCAAAAGGACAAGACCAGGTATACAAGTCCAGTTACTTGGACGGTTCAAGAACAATTATGGCATTGTACTACCCCTTCTCCTCCACAGGGGAGGAATTGAAGAAACAAAGAGAAGAGATATTTTTGGACAGACTTGTGCTAGAAATCAAGGTGAAAGCATCAGACCAGTATCCTATATCAGTATCAAGTTATAAGAATTTATTATAAGATATTATTGTGATTCTCAAAGTACTTAATTTCTCTTAGAGAATATATTTAAATTAATCTACCAGTGTGTTATTAATTATTCTTATACTTCTATATTTTCCTCAAACATACTTACAAGCCCTAATACGAAACCGCTCGTGCTACTCACCACAAATACACATCATCAAACCATAACATTACATGTACTTGCAAAGAAGTTTTGAGTTAGAAAGTACATCATTATTTTATAACACTAAGCAGCATTTATGTTTATATATATATAAATTTGTGGGTTTTAATATGCAGATGGATTTTATTTACTATATGTTTTCATAATGATTAAACTGATTTTTAGAAAGCACAATAATAAATTGATAAATAAATATAAAAACGTTACTTAAGTACAAATGTCATATTATTATATCAATACTATAGTATTTATTTTTTTTTTTTAAGGCTGCATAAAAAAAAATATAGAGTTACAATAATTTAAAACGAGAAAAAAATGTTTATTTCTGACTCATTCTACTTTGTATCGTATTTATTTTATCATTTCTAAAATGGCATGGGAATGCTTAATAACCTAGGCAGAACAAATAATGTTGCCCTATATTGGGTGCCGGGACATGTCGGCGTGGAAGGTTATGAGGTAGCCGACACCCTGGCTAAAGAAGGCGCTGTATCTCCTCTCATTGGGCCGGAGCCCTTTTGTGGAGTCAGTGACCAAGTACTCTTAGAAGAAATCAAGAAGAAGGAGGTGGCGAAGAGAGCTCGTCTCTGGAACACCATCCCGTGACTGAGACAGGCCAAGGTCTGTCTGGGTGATTATAACCAGGAAAGGTGGAAAGCCCTGCATCAGTCTGAGTAAGAATACGATTCGTATTCTTACGCGATTCCTTATGGGACATTGTAGACTGACATTGCACCTGAGGAAGCTTGGCCTAGAAGATGATGGAACATGCAGATTCTGTGGAGAGATGGAGGAAACTCCCATACACCTCCTCACAGACTGTGATGCCGTCATTCAAAGACGATTTGTAGTCTGGGCCGTTACCTTATAGGGGAGGAGGAAATTCCTACCCTAGAACCTTCTAGGATTTTGGGATTCCTCAGGGATTTCAACCTGGAGGGGGTGCTCTAGATGAGCTAACTCATCTTCGGCACCAGAAGGGGGTACAATAAATTAGTAAATGGTCGCAGTACAGAACCCTCAAAAAAAAAAGAAGTCATATTTAATTATTTCCTTAATTTTTAATAAAATCAACATATTTTTCCTTATCTCTCCATCTTATTTTTTATTCTCCCATATCTGATAATGACATATAAATAAAGTTGAAACGTAATGATTTAAATATTGAAAATCACAAGAAAATTAAGGGTAAAAATTACCGGACTAACCCTTACATATCCAAAATTAATATATAATTATTTTATAATGTGGCTTATTTTCTTGCGAATGTAATGTATTGTTTAAAAATTTGTAATCAAATTACATACACAATCATCTCATGGAGTGTGTTGCGTTAATTGTCTCTCCTCTTTTTTTTTTAATTATTTTTATCAGGGGGATATCTCATAAATCTTTTATGCCCACCGAAGCTTTCTCTAGTACACGCCGGGCTCCAAGCAATTTCTCTAGCAACATACTACAAAGCCCATCTCCGGATTGTTACCTATTTCTGTTAACTAATATCTGTTAAGTAACTATTCGGATCGTTAATAATCTATTAAAGTTTATTTTATTTTATTTGGAATTCACAATCTATATAAATAAATATAATAAGTGAATAGGATGATGATGTGTGATGATGAATGACGTGATTAGCTGGAGGAGAGAAGCTACCCAGCGGTAACACTCTCGCAGGAGTTACTTCCTATTGCTGGAGGTGATCACGGGCCAACAGCGGCTCAGTCGACGGGGTGGATTATCTGGTATAGTTGTGGAGGCGAGATTTTGAACAAGAGGATTAGAGTTGAGGGCAAGAGAGTCATAGAATTTTTTATATTTAGTTTTGACAGCTTCAGATACATATGGGATTTTGAGATCACTGTGGAGGGTGGAATTAGAGACATAGAATGGTGCATCTGTTATCTGACGGAGTATTTTTGACTGAAAAGACTGAATTTTCTGGGAATTTGAGCGCTTGGTTGAACCCCACAGTTCCAGTCCATAAGTCCACATCGGTTTGAGTATACAGTTAATTGTATATTAGTCGTTTGTGCTCGAGAGGTAGTTTTGATCGTCTTCTTGTTAGTCTGAGTAGTAACTTATTCCGTTTTTTATGTTCCAATCTTTTCAGTTTTGTATGTGGATTCTAAGTTAGTCTTTTGTCGATGTACGTCCCAAGGTAGCGAACTAAATTTGTAGGAGAGAGTGGTATTGAGTTGAAGGTTACTGAAGGACAGGAGGCATGACACAGAGTTAAGTTGATTTATTGAATTTTTGTAGGTTGAGTTTGATCTGCCATTTGTTGGCCCAAGATTCTATTTTATTTAGATGCTTCTGTATGAGAGTGGAGGCAGTTATGCGATCAGAGCTGGATGCAAGGATGGCGGTTCTATTAAAGTTAAAATATATATAACTTAAATACTACCTCAGCTAATCGTAAACAAAAGGAATGTTCAGAAACAATCACTCACTCAAATAGTTTTAATACACAATAAGAAAAGTACATGAATGGAATACACGATAACTATATACACAAAACAAAACCAAAAGTACAAAAAAATAAATACGGATAACCACAGTTCTCACTAAATCCAGCTTTCGTTCTAATTACGTCTTGGTTTAAGGAATAACACTTATTTTTTACATCGAATCAAACATATATTTATTTTGAGAAGACAGACCCGTCATAATAAATATAATACTCACACAGGTCACATAAAATACCACTCACTCAATTCACATAAAAAAAAAAAAAAAATGAATAGAAAAACAATTCTGGATGGCGGTTTTGGACTAGAAAATGTTCCGAGTGCAATTGCTGTGTTAAACTAGATTAATAAATCTGTGTGATTTATTTAAACTTGAATTGTGTATTGGCTAAATTAACTGTGTTTTTGTACTTCTTGAAAAATTAAAGAATTTATACTAGACTATAACGTAATAATTGTTATGTTCGTAGTAATATCATTAATCATTAGGAAGATAATAATTAATATAATTTTTTTTTTTTATTCACTAATTTACGATCTTATGTAGATATACAATAGGTAAATAAGCTGTAAGATGAGAATCAGACGTAATGAGTGAGAGCACCAAATGGTAGCAATCTGTACGGGATACCCGTGACAATGATCAGCCCCGAAGGAAATCTTGGGGTCACTGGCGGTTCAGATGGCGAGATGGATTGTCAGGGACAGTAGTAGAGACGAGAGACTGTGCAAAATGATATTAGGAAAATGAGAGAGACAGTGCTGTATGGAATTTGTGATATTTTATTTTAGCCTGTTGTTGTGTACGAAAGGAATGCTGAGGTCATTATGGAGAGTTAGGTTTTGTGACATATTTCTATACACTAGTATTACTTGATTAGTGTAATAGACGTTCCTTTTAATTTTTTCTGTTAGAAGTGTAATTTAGTCAAATATGATTTCAATGTTGCATTTAATATACGTATGCATCTGTTTTAATTTTCCAAATATTATTGGCCTAATTTTAGGTTATAGTAGTTGAAGATATTGCGAAAAACATATAGTGAAACGTTAAGCTTAAATTACCAAAGAAGATATTCTATTAGTAAATACCTCAAGGAAATACTGAAAGTAACTAACTGTGATAATGACTTAAAGGAGGACTAAGCGACAGTACAACTAATGTGTGTAATTCAAGAAATTACTTTTACCTTAGAGAAGTAAAATGGTAATTTACAACTTAAAGAGAATCTTAAAATGGATTATTTTGGATTAAATTCTGACTTTTTGATGGTTAAATAAAGAAAGGAAATAATATATCAGGTATGAAGCATCTAACTTTCTTTTTACTGCATTATTCAAGCTTCTATTAACAACTTCTTTTTATCTAATTATGGCATTTTTAAAACAACATATTTAGTGGATAACATCTGGTATTTTATCCGTCGAAGCATGCATATTTCTTTTATTCGTGGTCGGTTTTGGATTTTCATCTTTCTTCAGAGTAAATTTATCAAGTTCGCGCAGTGTCAATTCTCATTCTATCAGTGTCCAAGGGTGTAAAACAGAAACATTGCGTTGAAGTGAATTCTCTGCACGAACTTGATAAATTTATTCTGAAGAAGGATAAAAATCCAAAACCTATCAAGAATAAAAGAGTATGCATGCTACGACGGATAAAATTCCACACATTTATCTCTTTTTACTGAATGTTTTATTGCAGATTTACAACTACCTAAATAAATAAATAAATATGTAACAAGTAAATAAGCTAGGACGAGATATAAACAATGATGTGATAGTCATGAATGGTAGTCATCCAGCGACAACTACTATTAGTTACCTAGAAGGTCGCGCGGCCAACGACGTTTCAATCGTCTTGTAGGATTGCCTGGAAGTGTGGTGGATGAGTGGGTTTGGGCGAGATGATTGGGGGATGAAGGGGAAGCCTGCTTTGGAATTTCTTGTATCGGAGTTTTGCTATATATTCAGATCTGTGTGGATTGTATGGTTGGAAACGTAATAAGTAGAATCGACTATGCGTCGAGTATTTTGGACTTTTGGGTTTGTAGTGTTCGGTTGAAGTTGGTGCGTTTTGCGGTTCCGTAGAGTTCTAGTCCCATACATCCCGATGGGTGCGACTAGTGAAGTATAGAGTCGTCTTTTATTCTATAGAGTGAGTTTGGAGCGTTTTTGTTAAGTAGTCTTGTAAGTAGTATGAAACAGTCGTTGAGGCAAATCCATTTAAGTCTGGTATGTGGGTTCCAGGTTAGTCGCTTGTCTAGGTACATACCAAGATAACGAACGTGAAAAAAATTATTAAAATACATAATTTGGTACAAAATAATGTTCCTACAAATTACATTTTTTCAGTTTTAGGCCCAAGAGTTTAAAAACAAGGATTTTTAGAAAATAAAACATCAGGGACTTGGCCTGAATATTGGCAACTGGCCCGTGAGCGGTCACTTTACGACCCCTGATCGAAATACTTTCTTTTTCAAAAATGTGAAAAGTAAAAGTTACTTAGTATAGAACAATCTTTCCTTCTTCCAAATTAGGCTAAGTAGAACAATATTTTGTATTGAAAAGGGGGCCTTTATAACTCATTCCGTGTTTAAAATCTTTTCAATTTGAAATTGAAGTTCTTCAGTTGTTCTTAGAAAAGTGGGTGATAGAAAGTGTATGTTTATATGATCCGACCATGCAGAAAACCATACACATTCAGTCTAAACTGCATTCACTAACAATCATCGCAAACACATAAACACCACACAAAATGCACATACCATTTTGCTAATTGGTAACTAAACCAAGAAACTATACTAATATATATATATATGTACACACATACACACATAACATTCTCTGAGAAACACATGTTAAATGGTATGTTTCAAGTACATTTACAATACATAGGATACGAAAGCGACACTAAAACTAACAGAGTGGGTGATATGTTGTAAACGCATTCACTTCACTTATCTAGAGAATTCTGACGAAGGTATATATAATCCACTTCTCACCCTAGTACCCCAACTATACCAACCCAACGAGTCTAGTCGCTCAGTTTCCTGACTACTAATTAGGAGAAAATACCTTCCAGCAAGTTACCCATCCCTAATGTTAAACCTAACTTAAAATCCTTCTCCCGGTCATAAAACCATTACATCCCCTCCCACCCACTCCAACCTACTGTAATTAACAACACTACTGGTGTACCATTTTCTTGAATAAAGCTTTAAACTATTTATTACATTCCTTCTTTTCTTTTTTAATTAAAATACAAAAAATTAAAAAACTTTTTAATTAATTAATCAATATAAATTATTAAATAACTCAGGCGCCAAGATAGCTGAGTGTTAGAAGCACTTACAGCAAAGCTCAAGTGTTGTTGGTACTGCGTCCAATTTCCGGACATGGCCTTGGATTTTACTTTCCGTGATAGCCTGCTTCTTTTTGTAATCATCGGCCGGTTTCGGACGTTCGCCCATCATCAGAATGCTTTTTGTCAAACAGTGTGATAACATAGATTTGCACAGAGCAAATTGAGTTGATACCCTGGTATTTAAATACTTTTGTTTGGGCCTAACTAGGTTACGAGAGTATGGTACCTGAGTGGGAAAAAAACACATGTTTCGGACTTAAAAGTGGCATATTGTACCCTTTAAAAATGGAAACATCCAAAACGTGGGGTAAACTACATTTTTTGAAGGAGATTTGCTTTATAATTTTTTCCCACTATCTATGTTATCCACTATTCTCAAATCTATGTTATCACACTGTTTGATAAAAAGCATCCTGATGATGGGCGAACGCCCGAAAAGAAGCAGGCTATCACGGAAAATCTCTGATGCTTACCAGCTCTGTGGAACCAACTATTACAACAGAGTGTATATAATATGTTATATAAAAGAAAGCAAAAAATTAGTTGGCTGTGGCCAAAAAAAAACTTTATATTTTCGAAAGTTTATGCGACGTTTCGGACACCTTTAGTGTCCTTTCCCAGGAGCTACATAAACAGAAAATACATAAATAAGAAAATTGTACGATAAACAATAGAACATTTCACGATTAAAAAATATTTAAAAGATATATGATACCTTTTAAGGAAGGATGGAGAGTTAAATGTTTGTTAAATGGAGGTTATTGTTTGGTTGTGGAGTAAGGTATTCTTGCAAAGAAAATAGAGAGGGGAAAATTTACAAGTTGGGAAGTATGAGGAGTGGTAGAAGTGAAAAACAAATCAATTAGTAATTACAAGAGAAATAAATGAATAGAAATAAGGTAGAAAATGAGTGGAAAGTGTAGAAAATTGGTATGCGTAATTTAGTAAGGTGGGGCGCCTTTTTTGAGGAAGCAGACAATGTTGTTGTAAGAAGAGATAATGACGTCCTTGACTTTTTTTGTAGTTGATGGAGTTGTAGGATTGAGGTTAATGTGGATGGATTAAGAAAGAAATCGCTTCAGGTAATTTGTATAGGTGGTTAGGACCAAAGCATTTTGGAAGTCAAAAGAATGGGCAAGGGTTAGTGCATGATTTGTGAGGGCTGTACTGTCAATTTTGTTGTTAGCTATGTCCAGTTCATGTTGTCTAAGTCTCTTTCGTTGGCGTTCTTTTGAATTACCAATGTAACATGTGTTACACTTTGGTCCCGTGCAAAGTATGCGGCAAATAAAATTCGTTTGGTCTGAGTTGTTGGAGGAGTAGAGATAGGGAATGATAGACTTTAGAATATGAATGATTTTTGTATGAGATGGAATCTGTGTATATGAAAGAACGGAATATAAAATTGAACTTGTTTGATTAAGAATGGCCAAAAATAACTATTATTTACATTACCATAATAATAATACGTATAAAGTAGGTTTCTTAACGCCTCTGTCCACATCACCTGATGGAAATTGGAAAAATAAATAAGCATAACTTTTCTTTAGTTTTTACTTTCTCTTACTCATGGTAAGAGGAAGTATTGCAATCTTATCTAATTTTTGATATCGACTTTTCACCGGAAATACACGTTTTGAGGCCCCCTAAGTCCAAAAATATGGCTTTTAGAAAATCGTCTATATGTATGAGTTTGTGTGAACAACATAGCTCAAAAACGAAATATCACAGAAAGTTCAAACTTGAAATTCTGTTTAGATATCACCATGGGATCCGATAGTAGGTCATCTGCCAAAATTCCTCAACCGGAAGTACCACTTTACAAGTTGGTTGTTTTACTTTTTTGCGATTTTCTCTGTTAATATGATTAATTACATTTTTTTTATTAAGAGCTATAATTCTTATTTTTAACATTTATCTGGGAAAACATTTAAGGCGTGTTTTTTGAGCTAGAAATCCAAATTTGAAGAAAATCGTAAACTTAAAATTGGAACTAAGACTTTACAGGAACAGTTTTTTGTAATTTTCTCGAAAAATGACAGAAACGATTTTCTTTAAACTAAGAATGGTCATTGTCTAAATATAATTAATTCTATAACATTTGATTAAAAGATTTTTCTCAGGATCTGGTTGGGTGAGCTCCGACAATTTGGTTAATAATTAAACTGCCGCTACAAGCATTTTTACTTTCTCTTACTCCTAGTAAGAGAGGAAGTATTGCAATCGTGTCAAATTTCGATATCGAGTTTTCACCGGAAATATCCGTTTTGAGGTCCCCTGAGTCCAAAAAAGTGGTTTTTAGCGAATGGTCTGTATGTGTGTGTGTGTGTGTGTGTCTGTGTGTGTGTCTGTGTGTGTGTCTGTGTGTGTGTATGTATGTGAACAGATAGCTCAAAAACGAAAAACCGTAGAAAGTTGAAACTTGATATTCCGTTTAGGTATCATCGTGGTATCTGACACTACGTTATTTGTCAAAATTCCTCAACCGGAAGTACCACTTGACCAAGTTGGATTTTTTACTTTTTGCGATTTTCTCAAAAATGGCTCCGACGATTTTCTTTAAACTCGAAACATCAACCACACATACAAAGAGCTACAACTTTTATTGAAACATTTCTCCGGGAAAATGCATGAAGGGCACTTTTGGGGGGAGAGGTGGGGTTAGGTTTCCATCTAAAGTGCTATTTCAGTTTATTAGACAATTCTGTCATCTAAATAATGTTAATTAGAATTAAATATGTTGTTGAAATTCCGAGGTTGAAAAAAATCGGATAACCGGAAGTGCGTTTTACTTTACCACTTTACTAAATGATTTATTCACTTTTTCGCAATTTCCTCAAAAAGGCTCCGACGATTTTTTTGAAATTCGTATATAAACTAAACATGCAAAGATCTACAACCTTATCTAATACATTTCACTGGAAAAATTCTTTTAAGGGCACTTTTGGGGGGGGGGTTAGATTTTTATCAAAGTGCTATCCTAGTTGATTATCAATTCTATCATCCAAACATAATTAGTTAGAAATAAATAGATGGCAGAAATTCCGTGTTTCAAGAAAATTAGTAAACCGGAAGTGGGCTTTTACTGAACAGTTTTTTCAGTTTTCGACGAATTTCAATAAATTTGGTACACAAACTATAAAATTCGTCAATTATCATTTTGAGAACTGGAGTAAGAGAAAGTTGTGTGAGTGTTTCACACCAGATTTTTTTACTTGTTTTACTTGCTCTCTTAGAATAAAATCTTTGGAGACGATTCTGGAAAAACAAAAACGCAGAAAACTGAAAAAATATTAAGTAAAAACGCACCTACGGGAAACCGAATTTTTCAAATTTTGAATCTGGACAATATTTGAACAATTAGATTGATAGAATTCTATAGGTTTGTTCGTGCAGCAGTCTCAAACCGTCAGAGGAGCATGCGCGCCGAGAATATGCTGTTCGCGCAGCGATTTCTCAAATTCAAACGGTTTCCAACTCGGAGTAATGTGTTCGTGCTTGTTTTTCAAACCGTCAGCAAACCGTTTAGAAACTATCATAGCAGTTAGAACTCAAAGCGCCAACCGATTTCATACTGGCAGGGCGACGCATGCGCAAAGCAGTTTTAACACAAAATTATTTACTATTCTGCTTCTACAACTGTCTTGGCCAATATTCCTTTTTATTTATTTTTTGACTTATCCTGTGTTTGTTAATATAACCACTAGAACAACTTGAGGTTATCTCATACGTATAGATATCTCGCACACTTATTTGCTGTATTCAATGTCTAGTTATTTATTTGCTATATCCTAATCATTGTTAATGAAACTGATTCTTACAGATGTATGAGCTAATTTATTACAGATTTAGAGCTGAATGTTATATAATTACCGAGGTACAATACTGATCGCAACGCGTTCTCGCAAGTTAAGTTTCCAACAGTTTCATTCTTGGCATGGTGGAGCATGCGCAGTGAAACTGGTTTGCAAACTATCAGGTACTATCACAAACTCGATGTACGAACAAATCTGTAGTAAACTAAAATAGCAGTTTAGGCAAGCGTAATAATCCCACCCTACTACCAAATACCCCTTTCAATGAATATTCCCAA
The DNA here is from genome assembly GCA_011037195.1 of Triatoma infestans. NCBI lineage: Eukaryota > Metazoa > Arthropoda > Insecta > Hemiptera > Reduviidae > Triatoma > Triatoma infestans. The sequence goes on along the minus strand of JAAEAF010002120.1, from coordinate 130,197 downwards.
AGAAATATTTCAAATAAAAGTTGTGTATAGCTCTTTATATGTGTAGTTGATATCGATAAGTTTAATGAAAATTGTTAGAGCCATTTTTGAAAAAATCTTAAAAAACTAAAAAAAAAAGCATTCAGTAATATTGTATTTCCGGTTGACTAATTTGACCATTAAAACCATATTGTCAGGTTCTTATTGGTAGAACTAAATATCAAGCTTGAACTTTTTGTGAGTTTTGTTTTTTGAGTTATGCTGTACATTGTAGATTTTGTAATGTGATAGCAAGAAGAAAAAGGATATAATTTTTAAATAAATTATAAATCTAAAAATTATAACTAGTGGTTCCAGCCAGCCGCTATCTGCAGATCAAGAACCGCGGCAAACAAAAACCCTTTCAAACAAGGGTCAATACACAGCCAAAGAAACGCCGCTAAACCCTTTCAAACAGGGGTCATTTATACGGTCAATTTACAGAGGCCACCTGGCCTGTATACCCTTCATACAAGGGTCACTGTACACTCAAGAGGCCACCTGGCTACCATCTATTAACAAACAGTCTTTGTTAACCACCAACTGGCCACCATCTGTCGCCACCCTGGTCACCCGCCTACCTAGGGTCAACATACTGCAAGAGATGTCTTAGTGTGGCACGTACTTACACACCAACCAATGTAAACGTCGCCCCACTAGAAGAGGGGATCAGTCATATACGAGATCAGTTACGAGTTATCAGTCAGTCAGAAAGCAGTTCACGTCAGCTCAAGCAGTTAAGTTTCACACATCGCGAGCGCGTCCCTATTCAAGGTTTAAACATTACACCTTTAATATTTATTAATCATTTCATAATTCACTTATAGTTGTGCATCTTTGTTCATCTAATTTCAAACACTTTAAATTAATAGTTAAAATATAGTCTATTTTCGTAATTCAGTAGTTCTCAAAGAGACCTCAAAACGGATATTTCCTTTGAAAATTCCGATATCAAAAAATATGACATGATCGCCATACTTCCACTTACTTGAAGTAAAGGAAAGTAATAACAAAAAAAAAAAATACCGGTAAGCGAAATGTATATACATTATTTATTGATTTCTAATAAACAAATTAAAAGAAGCGGATTATGCTGAAATAAGTTTCATCGATCAGAAAACTTCAGAAACTTAGTTAATAAAAAAAAACTCAGCATTAGCATATCAATGTAAGTTAAACAATAGCTTATCAACCATAAATATTATAATAAAACTGAGAAAAAGTTGTTTTTTTAAACTCCAAGTAAATACAAAATAGTCATTATAAGAAGAGCGTATTAAACTAAGGAAAAATAAAGAAGCTGAATTGGCCATCGTAGAAAATAAAATATAGATGATGTTTAAGAAAGAAAAAAAAAAAATTTTAAAGATGAGGAAGAGGAGGAGGTGGAAGAGAAGGAGGAGGAGGATGAGGAGGGTATTTAATTATACAAGAAGAAATAATAAATTTTCATTAGGCAGTACAAAACTTGCCGTTATATTTCGCCCAACCTCTAGAAAAAAAAACAAAAAAAAAAACACAAAAAACATTGTGGCGTCTTCAAGGAGAAGAATGTTGACTCTATTCTTCACTACTATTGCATAAACATGAAGGCAAACAATTTTTCTTATAAATATAATAAGAATGAAAGAGTAAAAAATGGACAATAATTAATTAAAATCATAAATTTCTTTGGTTATTAGAATTTTATTTTTTAATATTATATACAACCTACTTGATAGTACTGCGGGATTTTTTTGTTTTTTTTTTTTACTTTCTTCTAATCCTAGTAACATACTTATAGAAATAGGGGCGGGTGTTGGTGTAGTGGTTATGAGCGTGGACTTGTAAGTGGGAGGACATCAGTTCGAGTCCAGCGTATAACTGCTAAATTTTATATTTGTTTAAAAAATGTTAATAGTAAAATAGGTGCTTCCGCACCCGTCCACGACACCTAATTTCGTAGTTAGACGTTAGCCCACCTGAAAAAAATAGGCATTACTTTACTTTACTTTACTTGTACTTATAGAAATAACGTATAGGTTGGAGAATGCTGCAGCAAGGATGGAGGTGGATCAAAGTGCTTGTCGTGATCTAAAGAAATGAATATGTCATTATCCTGGCAAAAGATGCTATTACGTTGGGTGAAAAAAAATCCGATAGCTAGATTGGGAGATATTAATGTAGTGGAAGAAGGAATGTAAAAATAGTTTTAAAATAGTTAAATGAAAAATATTTTAAATGAAATAATTTTGTCAAAAATAATGTATTTTAGAGTCTCAGATATTATAATGTAAGGTCATTGTTGCTAAAGAGACAAAAGCACAGGAATCCGTTAGAAAAATAACAATGCCACTTGGCCAACTGTTTTGTAAGAGAAAATCCCCCATTAGAGAGGGCATTCCTTCAAGACAGTCTGCATTCTGCTTTCAAAGCCAGAACATTTGTTTCAGGAATCGCTCTCTTAAACTCATGCCAGTGATAGAGATTAACATTTATTCTAGATTAACAAATGATCTATTAAGCATACAGTTGGTTGTAGACACCGAAGCAGAACAACTGTTTTTCGCTCTCTTAGCATCAGTGCATATTAATAAGTTAATAACTTCCTTGCAAATAACTTGTAGTTATCATTTTAATAGAATATATTTATTGTTAGCAGTGGTGACTACTTTCTTATTTCTGATACTTCTCTCTCATAAACATGTATACTTACAACCGCAAGGCCTTTCAATGAACCGCTCGTGCTACACAAGCTACCAGCATACAAACAAACAACATCACCAATAACATTTCATTAACAATGCTCTGAAAAGTAAGTAATTAGAATTACGGTAGGATCAATATGGAAAAGCTTATATAGGCAAATTTTATACAGACATATAGCGTCGAATCCCTTGTAAACCTTGTTTTGAAGAGTTGGATGGGAAAAGACAATTTTATACCAAGATAATGCGATTGAGGTTTAACCATAACCTCATCAAGCCGCACGTTTATAAAATACGCATTGTAAATAGTCCCAAATGCGATTGCGATAACACACGAGGATGGCGATATCAATAATTTACTCTTTAGCTGTAAAATGTATAGTAAAAAAACAGGAACCTTTTCTAACCGAACTGTCCGAGTATGTACGATTTCCTTGTAGCGCAAAAAGCATATTGGCACTAATGGGAAAGGAAGCGCTTGTTTGCATATATAAGTTTATCGAAGGGATTAAAATGAAAATATAAGTCGAATAGGATTATCTTTCGGTATACTGTAGTTCTGTGTTCATTTCACTTATACTAGACACCAAAACAACATAATATACGTATATACACAAAGGCATTAACCATAAAATTGTGTCAGATATGACATGTCTAAAAGATTAAAAATACGAGCCGGATCGCTAAGATACCCTTATCACTGCAAGGATGGAGAATGAAGAAAGGGAAGATGGTGCAGAAGCCTGATGGAAGTCTACAAGAGACATGTCAATTTGAAAAGATAGGGCTGGTTTTCTTCCACCAACATATTGGCAGTTGGAGGCAATTAGAAGCCAATAATGTTAATGTAAAAACTTATATTAATATAACTTATAATCAGGTTATTGTAAAAACAGACAAAACCACAAAATAAATAAATACTTCTAGTAACAGGAAGTATTTATTGTAGTTTTTCTATAGCATAAAAACAATTGCTATCCACATTCATTTACACATGAAGTGGACCATTATAAAATTATCATACAATTATTTTTCCTGAATTAATATATACATAAACATCCTGTTCTCTCAGAATTCCTCAAAAAATCAATTTTCAAACAAAAGTGATTAGTTGTTGTGGAGGTTGGTTCCGCAGAGCTGGAAAGCATCAGAGACATTTTCCATGGTAGCCTGCTTCATTCTGTGGTCAAAAGTGATTAGTATTTTATACGTGTTGAATATGTGGTTTTAGTCCACACTGGTTGGTCCAATGGCTAGCGCCCTCGCCTTTCGTGCGAGAATTTAGGGTTCGATTCTCGTGAGGGCAAAGTCTCGGTGTTGATCCAGCATCGTGATAAAAAGTGGGAAGCTACACTTAGTAGCGCCCTAGGTAGCGAAGACCTGAACTAAATGGCGGGGGAATTGCGGCGTGCTTACCACACACCCCCTGTTCAAATCGCCGTCTGATAAGCCTTGGCCTTACGTGGGCTTTTGTGCCCAAGATAAGATTTTTTTATATGTGGTTTTGCAATCTTTTCGAAACTATACGTTTTCTATCACAAACGACACTGGTGGATTGTTTGTGGGGAAGGATATAAGATTATTAACAGCAAAAAAGTTAGCTGACCATTATTCTAGACTTCAAGAACAGTAGTCGGCAACCGTGGTCAGTGACGTAATTTTAATGGTCCGCAAAGAAATTCAGTTATTATTTAAATTAGCTGAACTCATTTAATAAAATAATTACATAAAAAATTAATTTTGTTTAAACCTTGCAAAATATTTACCTCAAAGGCGTTTAATTAATCCCTACTCAGTCAGCGGCATAGAAAAAGTAACAAAATAAGAATATCGAATTCTGTACAATTGACTAGGCGTCAAATTTGATTACAGCGCACCCTTGGCAACCACGTAAACTAAAACTCAAAAATTTTATTTAAAAAAAAAAATCAAAAATTTTATTATGTTTTCCTCTTTAGTGGTATCTAAACAAAATTATTTAGAAATAAATAAATTGCCAAAATTCTGAGTTTCAAGAAAATTGTGTAAGAGCCGGAAGTGTGTTTTTACTGAACAGTTTTTTCAGTATTCGCAATTATCTCCATAAAACACCGACGAATTTCATTAAATTTAGTACCTATACTATATGTTAGGCCGCGGCACCTTTGACAGATTAACTTTGCCTCGCTATTTCTAAATTATTTCATCGCCCGCATATTTCCCACGGCCTCCCCGCATTTCACCACTCTCTCTCACATGGTGGTTGGATTGTCGGCGCCTTTTATCTCTCTGGGTTCGCGCCTTCCTTACTTTTCCCACACTTTTCAAACGTTCTCTTCCTATAAAATTTCTTCACTTGTTTTCTATATCTCGCCTGAACCAAATGTTTGTGCCGTTCTCTTCTTCTGTCGCCCGACTAGCTAACAGTCTGTTAATTTCGCCTTTAAATTTTGTGTCACCTTATAAGCGCCTATTCGCCGTGTTAATTAATCTTAACTCCGCGGTGAGTAATAAGACTCATCTCTACGCACCATCACCTTCACGAGACTGTATCACCTGTGCCTTAGTGGATTCACCATCCCCACCGCTTTAGCAGCAGCGTCACCCGCTTCTATGGAGCACTCCATTCCCCTTCCGCTCACCTAAGTTCCTCTTTTCCACACACACACACACACACACACACGCACACATACCCAGACCCCACGTCACATCTTCCTTTCTCAGTCCGCTATTCGTCTCATCAACCCTTCTTCGATTCATCACTCACCGTCACCAAAGGGTAAGTCTCGTTTTCATTAGTTTTACATTATTATTCATTTTTGTTTTTCACCCGCTACTCACCATCTCGCCTTGGGTGTCTGCCGCGCAGACACTAACTATAAAATTTGTCAGTTAAAATTTTGAAAACTGGAGTAAGAGAACGTTGTGTAAGTGTTTCACATCAAATTTTTTCCAAAATTACTCTTACAGCTGCAAGAGAAAGTAAAAATATGTATTTAATTTAATGAAGCAACAAAGTTTAATTTAAGTAAATTTTAATTTTACTTTTTTATTTACATTTTTGCATATATTAATACTAATTTGATTCTTTTGATAAAAAAAAAAAAAAAAATTCATTTATTCATCAATTCAGAACCACTGGCAGATGGCTCCAGATTCTGAAAAGGCTATAGTTTATTTTATATTTCTTGTAATCTGAATTGTTTTAATTATTTTATAAATAAAACGTTATTATTAATATTATTGTTATAGATAAGAATAATATTTTACACAACATAAAATACTATATATACCACAGAGAATGCACAATATATGTATAATAAATAGTAGGTAACTAGAACCGTCTACATACAACATTAGAACAGTTAGAATGGTATAGGGGCGGCGGCCATATTTGCATAGTATATATTATATGAGCGGCACCCAGTTAGAAGAGGTGCACCAGCTCAAAGGGACACACACCTACGCCCGTACACACTTGTAGTAAATTTATTACCAGTCAGGTATATGTTATAAGTAATATATTGTATGATTAAGTAATTGTCATATAAATATATCTCAAAACTAGTTACTATAACTAAGCTTATATTACTTGTTATAATGATTTTAATATAAAAAAAAATAAAAATATAATATTTATCAATAATATTGCACGTTCGAATTTGAAAAAGGTAAAATTTTATTAGTAGTAATTACATATTGGCTGACAATTTGCAAATTACCATGAAGTGAGATTACTGATAATAAAATTGACAGAAAGTAATTGCAACCAAAATAAAAATATACCATATTATAATAATAATAAATACTAGGAGAGAAATTAGGTCAGACCGGATTGGGACGCGGAAACCCGGATTTGAGTCCACACATTAGAATTTTCTAGCCCTTTCACAACTCTGTACAGTGATTGAGTCTGTTTCGCGACAACACTAAGAGAAGACTCAGGGTTCTATGATCGCAAATGTTGAGCTTATACATCTATACCTATATGCAAGACATATATTATATTTCATTTCAAAGAGAATGGGCAATCAACTTTTTCCTTCACGAACCATGGATGACCAACCTAACTACTTGCAAATGCTCCTTGCAGAAGGCAGTGGATTTGAGCAAAACCTGCACAGTTCTATAACCAACTCAACGGTCATCCTACAGGCAGCCCAAACTAGGCTATCAAATACAGCACTCAGTAAATCTAGGACCAAGACCGCACTTCTAACACCGGTATAATTGGTTGTGGAGTTAGTGGGATTTTATCTTCTCCTGCTTGTAACAAAAACACAATTATTCAAACATACTATGTCTAATTGACTGATATAAACACATTGTAGTTCTTGTAGGGGATTATGTCACTGCGACCTGAAAGATCTATTATGCCTCTCGGAGCCTTCTCAGTGCACTGTCGGCCTCCAAGCAGTGTTCTCTAGTTAAAGACAATACTGCCCATCACAGGACAGTGAGTCGTAGAGGCTCCTAGGAAGAGAAAATCTAAGGACAGCATGCCGGATTCGAACTCGAGACCTCGACGTTGCTAGTCTAGCACGCTACCACTGAGCTAATCCCTTCTTTCTTCCTTGGCTTACGCCAATTAACTGCGGACGGAGACCCTAGTTTGTGTACTGTAAAGAGTGGAGTGTATGTAATTTAAGTGTACTGTGTACTGATTTTTAAGTGCTTGGAGTACTGAGCTGTGGTAACGCGTGGGTCGCTACTCCCCAATTAACTGTATGCAGCAAATATCCCTGTCGGGCGACATAAATACATGTATAATCAATTTTAACAAGAAGGTACATGGCACTTCTCCCTTTCCCAACAGTCCATCACCCGTCAATTACTAACTTATAGATCTCTAGATCTTGTTCACTTATTGCCTTACTAGTAACATATTCATCACTAAACTTCCTCTTTTATAAGAAAATATTCCATTATTGTTTATACTATATGTATTATTAGTTATTTAAATCCTTTTTACTTTCTCCTACTCCTAAGTATGAGGAGAAGTATTGTAATCGTGCCAAATTTTCGATATCGAGTTTTTACCGGAAATATCCGTTTTGAGGTCCCCAGAGTCCAAAAAACTGGTTTTTAGAAAATGGTCTCTGTGTGTATGTGTTTGTGTGTGTGTGTGTGTGTGTGTGTATGAACAGCATAGCTCAAAAACGAAAAATCGCAGAAAGTTCAAACTTGATATTCCGTTTAGGTATCACCATGGGATCCGACAGTAGGTCATCTGTCAAAATTCCTCAACCGGAAGTATCACTTTACCGAATGGTTTCGTTACTTTTTTGCGATTTTCTTAAATATGGCTACAAAGATTTTCTTTAAACTTGGTATATCAACTACACAATACAATGAGCTACAACTTCTTTAATTTAAAACAATTCTCTGAGAAAATTCATTTAAAGGCACTTTTGGTGAGGGTTGGGGTTAGGTTTTTCCTCTGAAGTGCTATTTCAGTTTACTATACAATTCTGTCATCTAAATAATATTAATTGGAATTAAATGTGTTGTTGAAATTACGAGTTTGAATAATATCGGATGCCCGGAAGTGCTTTTTTACTAAAAGTAAAAGTATTTTTTAGTTTTCTGCTATTTTCTTTAAAACGGCTCCAAAGATTTTCTTTAAACTAGATGTAAAAAACTACACATATAAAGAGCTATATCTTTTATTACATTTCTCCTGATAAAGTCATTTAAGGGCGCTTTTGGGGGTGGGGCGGGGTTATGTTTCTCTTTAAAGTGTTGTCATAGTTGATTATACAATTCTAACATCTTAAACAGGATTAATTATAAATAAATAGATTGACGAACTTCCGAATTTCAAGAAAATTAGTAAACCGGAAGTCCGTTTTTTTACTGAACAGTTTTTTTTTTTTTTCAATATTTGCGATTTTCTCCATAAAAACACAGACAAATTTCATAAAATTTGATATACTAATGTATAAAATTTGTTAATCACAATTTTGAAAACTGGTGTAAGATAATTAATGTTGGGTGAGTTATCACCAGATTTTTTTTTAAATAATTTTAATTGCTTTCGACAAAATATAATATTTAACTTTTACGAATATAGTAAATTTACAAGTCTCTTTCAGTTATCACACACTTGTTTGCTCATGTTTACGCAACACGGAACTCGATTGTGTAAAAAATGCTACTTTATCCATATCAAATGAATAACTATTCATTAATAGGTACAAAATAAGAAATAAAAAAAAAAATAATGTGTGGAAATCTGAGGTCAGATTCTGAATCTCATGGTAAACTGAAGAAGTGTATAAATATGAAAGATGAAAGTTCACTCTTACAAACTCTTACACACAGCATAAGTTTTTTTTTGGGGAATTCGTAAGACTGAAAAAAAAATATCCGCGGTGTCAGATAGGGCCAAATTTCATTAATCTGCCAAGCTTCACCGAGAGAATTTTAAAGCCAACCCTTTAGATCAATTTTATTAGACAGCATACTGAAATTGACGTATTCTTTAGAATAGGGTTTGTTCAAAGATGATTATGCACTATTCTTCTCTATTGGTTGTATTAGGAGGTGAAAACTCGGTCTACTTTCAGAGATAAGGAAAGTAAGAGAAAGAAAGTTTGGTTGAGACAGAATGATTTTTAAATCTGGATTGTACGGATTCGGCATTCCGGTGACCCTGAAGATCCTCAGTTGCTATTTCTTTTTTTTTTTTTTTTTTTTTTGAAGCGCGTCAACATCTATGGTCATTGGCGCCCGGAGCCTTCACAATGCATTGCCAGCCTCCGGACAGTGTTCTCTCGTTACAGGCAACACTGTCCATCACCGGATAGTGAGCTGAAGAAGCGCCTATGAAGAAAAAAAATCTAAAGGTAGCACAGCTGGATCGAACCCGAGTCCTCCGCGTGGAAGTCCAGTATGCTAACCACATAGCTATACCCTTCCCTTCTCCGTTCCTATTACAATCAGTAATTATCTTAGTTATGGGGCTAATTATCTTTCCTAGCAAGAGACTTCTAAAAAAAAAAGAAAGAAATCTTTGAGTATCTTTCTTCAGCCATTCTGAGCACTATTTAATCACAATTAAACCACAACCTTATAAAACATTAATTTTATTATAAAAAAAAATAGATTTTCATTTTATTATTTCTGTAGGATTTCCATAATAAAATTAATCTGATTATAGAAATTCATTTCATGATATGGGAACAAATACAAAAGCGTCACTTCTACACGGTGTTATATTAAATATTATTTGATTGGATAGTACAATCTATTACAGTATAATAATGAGATGTGTCAATATACAATGTAATTCATATTTATCGGATTTCATGTCAATAACACAATACTGGGGTATACAAGCATTGGGAAAACTTTGTATATAGTGAGATTATTTCATAATTTCATTAATGCCTTCATATTATTTGAAATGGAAATTTTCAAATTGTAATGCAAATTAAAGGAAAGTCATTACAGCCGTTTTAAAAGAAATAAAAAAAAAACTATTAAGTAAAGTCGAACTTCCGTTGAACCCAATTTTATTCAAAATTGGAATTCAAACAAAACATTTAATGTATCTTCCTGTTAAATAGATTACAGAACCATACATTCTACTGGAACTTTAAAGGAAAAATTTCTTTTTTCTAGAAAAATTATTCAAATAAAAGTGATCGATATTTATGTACGTATAAGTAATTTACGCCTAGCACACTCGCTTTTCATGAGAGGATTCAGGGTTCGATTCCCGTGAGGGCAAAGTTGGTGTTGACCCAGCATCGTGATGAAAAGTGGGAAGCTACAGTTAGTAGCGCCCTAGATGGCGGAAAGCCGAAACTAAAAACGAAGTGGGAACTGCGCATAAACGCTCCATAATTCAAAAACGCCGTCTGGTAAGCCTTGGCCCCCTACAAAGACCAATTATGAGAATATCGCGAAATAATCTCAAAATATTATTAGCTAAACATAATGTGAAATTTGATTTTTACGCGATTTTTCATTTTTTGAAAATTTTGTTCACACACATACATGCAGAACATTAGCTAACAACATTTTTTCTTGCCCAGGTGACCTGAAAACATATTATATTTATGGTAAAAACTGAATTTCAAAATCTTGGCGTGATTGCAATACTACCATTTACTAGAAATACGAAAGAGTAAAAATAAAAATATCATATGTGTATATAAAAAATTATATACATGTTATTTTGAAATATGATTTTATAGAATATGGTAAATATAAGTTTAATAATGGTTGTGTAATAATCATAATTCCAAAAGATTGAGAGTAGGGGGGGAAGTTCATGAATATGGAATAAATTAGGCTATGTATGTAGATTTTAAAGGGAGTCTAGTATACCTAAAGTAAACTATAATGTATGTGTGGAGATGGCCGAGAATGGAAAGAGGATATAGTAGGTAAAGGATCACGAAATAGGAACAAGACGGCTCTGTACAGAGTACAGTACGATGATATGGAAAGATGGGTACGACCAGTGAATGTTAAAAGTTTATACTAGTATAAGTTGGCGGCAAGTTTGTGTGTTGTATGTGCTTTGGTGTGTTCGTGATTTTCCCATTTGGCAATATACTCACGTAGTGCCAAGTCAAATCCAACCGTTTGTCATGTGGAATCATGGTTTAGGTTGGTTGGCCACAGTCAACAGTAATGCTAGCCATCATGTCACCTACTACACCGGACCATACATACACTTTTAATATCACTATTTGTACACTATTTTTACCATCCTCATATATCCTTAAACATATATTTTACTTATGTTCTACATTTCTAGACTTGATTTATTTATTTATTTTAAAACATAATTGATGATAAAAAGCTAAATGTGAAAAATTTCTGCAACGTAGCATTTATTATTAAAGGGGATTTTTGGCTTGTAGCACAGTACACACTGCGACCAGAAGAGGTTCATTGTCACCCTAGTAGTGTCGAGATGAGACCCCCTCATCCTCAGCACTTCTTCCAAATTAAGATCTCTGAGAAATCAAGAAAGATTCTAAGGAGGTTATAACTTCCTCCAGTACCTTCAAAGCAACTAGGCTTTCAAATCTTCCCTGGCTGATTGTATCACAGAACGTTAGGCGGTATATTGGAGGTTCTTCCATCTCGCCACAGGTGCTATCATGTTCTAGGCCCAGCTACTTCAGGTGCCCTCTCAAGTCTGCACTGAGCCGTAAGGAAACCCTTGAGCATGAGGAGTCCATTTTTACTAAACTGATGCATGCTTCCAAATGTTTCTGGTCATAGCCGTCCAGACAAGTCTTAGCTTGCTTCCATGTTGGGATAGGTTTCTAGGACAGCGCTCTCTTCTCCCTCCCCATTTCTGTGCTCTTCCCGTAGAGAAGTGTTCTGGACTTATATAACGCTTTTCCTTGCTAGTATAGTAATTGATATTGGTAATACTGGGAGGCCCTTGCACCCAGAAAAGACAATGTCTATTGTTTCTTCCAAGAAATATACCGACTCATTCCCATACCATTTTTGAATTGATGAAGCCACTGCTTTAATGGCTGTCTGTTGTCGGATAGTATTACAACAATCACCTGATTCCAACAGTTCCGGTGGACGTTATACTGATATCTTCCAAATGCTTGAATTCCCGGCTGGAAGATGCTTGGAAACTTGACCATAGGCTCTGAATGTTTGGTTCATGCTTCAAACACTCCCGGACCCATAAAATAGTGTGTTATTTAATGCCAGACGTTCTCATTACTCGACTCTCTTCAGGCACTCTGCTTCAAGATAATTTTTTAACAAAGTTTAAATTTCATCCATCCTTAGGGCTGTTCCAGAGGGGGGAGCCGGCTGATAGGGATAACCATTTTCTAAATAAAGAGGCTTAGGAGAGTTAAGGGTTTGTTGCCATTACTTTATAATAACAAACATTAATAAAACTAATTACATGCATTTAAGACTTTTTATCTTAACTCTCTTTCCACAACCATCATATTTCTCTTACCTATAATATCACCTGGTAATTATCATTTATTTTGCTACGCCATTTGTATTTTCTCATTCTCAGTTTTTAAATTTCTTGATCAGAGGGTAGCTAAATCTGCATGATCTTAGTATGAGTACTCTCTCTGGTTCGATCTTTTGAATCGGACTCTAGGACTTCTGTGAGGCAAAGTTCATAGGTAGTTATTCATTGAAATATTTATTGTCAACCATTGCATACAGTTATCCAACAGTTATGTTCATATGTGATATTTAGCCTGCTGTCAGTACTTATATTTGAGTTATGCATCTATTAGACGGAAGGGATTAGATCAGTGGTAGCGCGCTTGACTACCACTCGGAGGACCCGGTTCCGTGTCCCGTAGTAATGCTCTTAGATATTCTTCTTAGAAACCTTAATGCTTAGCTTAGCTTTGATGGTGGCTTGTCTGCTCGGAGGCCGGCATTGCACTGAAAAGGGCTCTGAGGGCACAATAAATCTTTCAGATAGCACTCCGCATCCTTTAAAAGAATTTACATAATCTATTACATTTATCGAGGAACCCCTATCTAGTTTATTACAATAATTTCTTAATTCCTTTATAGTGTACAGTTTACTCTTAATTCAAATTCTATCAATTTTAAAATTGAATATAGTTAGTATAATCTCTAATTGCATAACTGGCTGAATATTATCAATTTTTGCATGAGTGCAATCCATACAATTTTTCATAATAGTGTTGATTTAACTGTAATCCACTTCAGATTAATATTAAACGACCGGATAAACACCTAATCTAGGACTGCATAAAATACAGAATGTAGTTATAGTATAGCTCTCTCAGCAACAGCCAGCAAAACTGCAATAAATCACCTGTAGGATATGCTGAGTTAATTATAACTAGGGTTATTGCCAAGGTAATATAAGCGTATGGGGCATAAACCAATGCTTCTTACATATTACTCTTCATAAATACTCGTACTTCGCATGATAATTTTATATTTATATTGCACTAAAAAAAAAAGCACATTTAAATAAACTATAATTTAAATAATTCAATAAAAAAAACTAATAAAAAAATCTTCTTATAATAAATTATTTTTTTAATTGCACTAATAATTAGTTCGATTCCGTTTTTTTATGTTATTGCAAGAAACTAGACTTCTATTGAATAAGCCCATATGTACATAGAATACCAGCTAAAGAACGTACATAGAATACCTTTATAGTACTCTTTCAATAATTTGTTGACTGCCCTACCTACATAAAATTAAGGACAATATAATGAATAGCTAATAAACTCCAGGTCTAATCAAAGTTTTTCAACTGAATATTATGAATTCATTGGAGAAATTTCTGTGGGTGTTTAACATCAATTTTGTTTTGTTCCTTAAACGTTTAGCATAGACGGCCAAATACAAAATGGCAGACTTATACTTTTGACTAACTTTCTTTTGTTTTTACTTTCTCTTACTCCTATTAAGAGGAAGTATTGTAATCGTGCCAAATTTTCGATGTCGAGTTTTCATCGGAAATATCCGTTTTGAGGCCCCTGAGTCCAAAAAATGGTTTTTAGGAAATGGTCTGTGTGTGTGTGACTGTGAGTGTGTGAATGTATGTGAAAAGCATAGCTCAAAAACGAAAAATCGTAGAAAGTTCAAACTTGATATTACGTTTAGGTATAACCATGGGATCTGACGGTGCGTTATCAGTCGGAAGTACCACTTTACTACATGGTTTTTCTACGTTTTTGCGATTTTCTGTAAAATGGCTCCGACGATTTTCTTTAAACTTGATATATCAACTACACATACAAAGAGCTACATCTTTTATTTAATACATTTCTCTGGAAAAATTCATTTAAGGGCACTTTTAGGGGAGGTGTGGGGTTACAGCTTCCCCTAAAGTGGTATCATAGTTGATTATACAATTCTATCATCCAAACAAAATTAATTAGAAATAAATAGATGGTCAAAATTCCAAGTTTTAAGAAAATTTGTAGGCCGGAAGTGCGATTTTACTAACAGCTTTTTCAGTTTTCGACGAATTTCGTTATATTTGGTACACAAACTATAATATTTGTCAATTGTAATTTTGAGAACAGGAATAAGAGAAAGTTGTGTGAGTGTTTCACACCAGATTTTTTTTTTTTTAACTATGGAATGAAAATTCTGAATTTTTTCTGCATACCTCACATTAATTTTATAAAATACTACACATTATGTGAGAAATAACTTGATTTTTTTGCATTTTTTTTTATAAACAATTTTTATTGCACAATTTGAGGGATTAGCTCAGTGGTTAGCGCACTGGACTTTCACATAGAAGACCCGGGTTCGAGTCCAGCTATGCTGCCCTTAGATTTTCTCTTTCTAGGAGCCCCTAGAGCTCACTGTCCGGTAAAGCACAGTGTTGTCTGTAACTAGAGAACATTGTCCGGAAGCCGCCTGTGCACAGAAGATGTACAGAAAGATGTTAACGTGCCTTAAATTAAAAAAAAAAAAAAAAAATTGCTCTAGTTGATAATTTATAAAATACCTACGAAGTTACAGTTAGTAAAAAAAATCTAAACTAGTTTTTTTTCAAAGAAAAGATTAGCTATAAATAATTAACCAACCCAGTCTGGGACAAAATGTGTTAGCCCAATCAGAAATTTACAATTATCATGTTGACCACGCCCAAATTTGACACGTTTACTTCTACATTGTGATTGGCTAATTATTTCTTAAAAAAAAAAAAAATTGTAGAATTTTTTTTTTTACTAATTTTCCCTTTGTAGGTATTTTATGAATTGTCAAATTGTACAATAACAATTTTTTTTATAAAACGAATCAAGCTATTTGTAACAATTATGTACTGTTTTATGTAAATAATGTGAGCTATAATGAAAAAAACTCCGAATTTTTATTCCTATTGTTAAAAAAGAAGGAAATGAAAGATCCAATGTAAGTCCGCCATTTTGTATTTGGCCTCTGATATTAGGGGCACGAAATAAAATTTATGTTAAATATCTAAGAAAAATTTCTTCAAGGAATAATTAATCTTACGTTGAAAAACTTTTCTTAGAACTGAGTTTGTAGCTATTCATTTCATCCATTGTCCTCAATTTTATGTAAGCAGCGCAGTCCGCAAAGTATTGAATGAGTACGATAAAGGTGGAATCTACGCAAGAGCTACATAGCTATTCAATCAAAATATAGATCCTCTTAATCAAAACACTCACATGACTTTCTCTTAAACGGAAATGGCAAACATTCTTCACACTTGAAATTCTTATTAGTGTTTAAAACCAACGGCATTTTTATGGAGAAAACTGAAAACCTATTCAGTAAAGTCGTGCTTCCGCTTAACCGATCTTATTCAAACTGGGAATTCTGGCAACTTATAAGATCCTAATTAATATTATTTAGTTGACAGAATTGTAAAGAGTATTGTTGAAGTGAAATAGAACATTAAAGGAAAACACAACCTCACGCATCCTCTTAAATAAATTTTCCCAGAGAAATGTTTCCAAATAAAAATTGTAGCTCTTTGAATGTCTAGATGACATACTTTGTTTAAAGAAAATCATTAGAGCCGTTTTAGAGAAAAATAGAAAAAAATAAAAACTACTTTCAGTAAAAAACGCACTCATTTTTTTTCAAACTTGGGATTACGAAAACATATTTAATTCTAATTAATATTATTTGGATGTATGGATTGTATAATAACAGAAATAGCAGTTTAGGTAGGAAACCTTAATCCTACCACTCTCCCCCTCCCCCAAAATGCCATTAAATGAATTATTCCGGAGAAATGTTTCAAATAAAAGTCAGAGCTCTTTGTATGTGTGTGTAGCTGATATACCTAATTCAGAGAAAATCGTTGGAGCCGTTTTTTTAAAAAATAACAACAAAAAAAAATAAATCAGTAAAGTGGCAGTATCGATTGATGGATTTTGCCCCAAAATCTTCGTGTCTGTTGCGGTGGTAATATGTATCTAAACGGAATACCAAGTTTAAGCTTCGTGCTACTTTTCTTTTTTGACATATTTTTTTTTTTGTAATATTTTTCTGAGAAAATTGATTTATGAAGTTTGTTATTTTAATTTATTTGAAAATTTACAACTGCTGGTACGCTTGCGTAACCAGCAACAAGTAAATGAGATGACTTACAATCACGGGAATGGAGAAATCACCCAGTGGTGACCCTCCACATTATTTCGCTGCGCACTTATAAGAGATCACGAGGCCACTGCCGCCTCAGTCGTCGAGGAGGGTTATCTGGAATGGCTGCTGAGGAAAGTTGGTGAATTAATGGATTGTGATGATGTGCGAGACGGGTGTGAAATTTGCGGTATCGTATTTGGGCCAGGTCACTTATAAATTGAATCTGGAGATCGGAATGTATTGTCAGGTTAGAAACGTAAAATGGAGCATTGGTTATACAACGGAGTATTTTGGATTGTAGGGTTTGGAGGCGGTGGATGTTGGAACGTTTGGTTGAACCCCATAACTCGAGTCCGTAAGTCCAAATTGGTTTTAATAGGAGATTGTAGATAAGTAATTTGTTGTTTAAAGTTAGTTTTGAGCGCCTGAGTAGGCTGTAGGGTTTTTTTACTTCGTTTCGTTTCTGTCTTGTATATGGGTTCCATGTCAGGCGTTTGTCTATATATAGTCCTAGATATTTAACTGTATCAACGCATGGTAATAAGATATGGTTCATATGAACTGGGAGACAAATGGCACGTCTTAGAGTGAACGTTATATTTTTGCTTGAAAGTAAAGTTAAATTTAAAATTGTAAAGACTGATATATTATTACGTTTTTTAAATAAATATGTTTTTGTATGAGGTGGGTATGTGCGTGCGTGTTCTATTGGTGGTTGGGGATAGTTGAATATGACCAAAATAACCCAGAAACTGTAGAAATTTCATAACTTTGAACCGATCTTTAAGTTTTTAGTCAACGTAAAATGAAGTTTCTGAATCTGTAATATTAAATTACACATGTTTTTTTTTTGTAAGTATTTAGACGTTTTTTTTTTTGGCGCTCTCTTCTAAACTTGATTGTAATCACTTCAACTATTAACTGCTTTAAGTACATTACTCCAACACCTCTATGTTTAAGTCATCGCTAATTGAAAATTTCAAGGTTTTTAATTGTTGTCAATATTATTAATAGTGTAAGTGGCAATAAGTGAAAGTCATCTGAGTGATGGAAGTCAGAAATTTTATTTTCCATCATTTTTTAATATCAGCTCTTTTACAATTTAGGTGTTAGATTTTTTTTTTTTAGATTAGATTTGTACAAAACTATTAGATAAATAGTACATGAATATTCTAGGAATTAATTCTGATAAAACACTTGGCTGCACGTTGAGATATCGATCTAATTGTGCATTCAATTCACAGTCTCCTTCTCATCTGCATTGGCGGATCCTTTGTAACGTTAACTAACTGTCAACTGCACACATCACAGTCAACTTCGGCATCTCAGCAATCTACAGTCACTCACTCATTCCCTTTCTCTCTCTCTCACTTACTCACTTACTGAGGTGTGACCACTGACTTAATACAATGACTGCAGCACCTGTTTCTAAATAGCATATCACAGTATCTCGTATAATCAGTTCATTAACTATGTATGCTACACTGCTGTACAGGGAAGTATTTGCGTTTATGTTTGCAAAATTGAATTTTGCCGGAAACACATGTTTCGAGTTGTTCCTAGTGGTGAAAAAAAATCTTGTATGAAACACTCATACAACTTTTTCTTCAGTTTCAGTTTTCAAAATTGTAATTGACAAATTTTATAGTTAGTATACCAAATTCAATGAAGTTCGTCCGATGATTTTATGGAGAAAATCGTGAATACTGATATAATTGTTCAGTAAAAATGCACTTCCGATTTATTAATTTTTCTTGTTATTCAGAATTTTCGGCAATCTATTTATTTCTAATTAATTTTATCTAGATAAATTGTATAATCAATTAAGATAGCAATTTAAAGGGAAACATAACCCCACCCCATCTACCCCAAAAACCACTTAAATGAGTTTAACCGAAGAAATGTTTCACATAAAAAGTTGTAGATCTTTAGATATATAATTCACATACTTAGTTTAACGAAATTTGTTAGAGCCGTTTCAGAAAAACTAGTACAAAATTGGAAAAATACTTTTCATTAAAAAAACGCATTTCCGGTCATCTGATTTTCTTCAAACTTGGAATTTCAACAAGATATTTTTTAATACTAATTAACATCATTTAGATGATAGAATTACGTTATTATTATTATTATTATTATTCGCAGAAGGGGAGGGCAAACCCTACGCTATCCAAAGCCTCCCAGGGCCTATATAGCTACCCTTAAAGAATAACAACCACTGGAACTAGAATGAAAATCCAGGCCCAGGTTTTAACCATCTAAGTTTCACCACAGGCCGAACAAATCGGACCAAAACCTTAAAAGGACACAGCTTAAGATCCTCTACCAATATCCTACTCCGGCCAAAGGTCCTAAATCTAATCTCCTCACAACCCAAACAATTCGTCATCAGATGCATGAGTGTTTCCTCCTCAGTCTCACAAACTCTACAAAAGGGGTCAGGCACGAGTCCCATTATATAGAGATGTCTCCTTAAACCACAATGCCCAGTGAGGAATCCAACCAGATGCCTGAGGGAGGTCCGTGAAAGACATCGGACCCCGCTACTCAAAGCTCCGTCCGGGCCCCCAATGAGCATTTTAGACTGCCGACAACCCACTGCACTCATCCATAAGGATGAGTGCTGTGAGGTCATCCACGTCTGAAAGCCCGACAAACATGTGCCAGAAGACACACCAACAGCAAGCTCTGGACCAATGAAAGGGAGAGAGGCACCTAATTTGGCAAACCTATCCACCTCCTCATTCCCATAGATTCCCATATGACCTGGAACCCAGACCAAAAGCACATCGTTTAATGAAGAAAGATCTTCCAATCTTTTAGAACATTCCAACACCAATCTGGAAGTGAAGACACTGAATTAAGCGCCTTCAACGCAGCTTTGCTGTCCGAGCAGATACAAACACCTTTCAAATTAGTGTTACGCACCTTCTCATCCAAAATACAGCAAAGAATTGCATGAACCTCAGCCTGGAAAACGGTGGCCCACTCACCAAGAGGCGCTACCAAATGATCTCCCGTCTCAAATAGACGGCAGCCCCAGACCTACCATCCATCCTGGAACCGTCCGTGTAGCATCGGAGATAATTCTCAGGAATCACACCAGACGGACTCAGGGTTAACCAATCTTCCCTAGAAGGCAACCTAACCCTGTAGGAATGACCAAAGACAAAAGTCTTCAAATTCCTATCAGAAGGGAAACCTGTAATGGGAATCCTTAAAAGCATCTCACGATAAATGGTAGAATGACCATATCGCTTACCCTGCCAAAAACCTGCCTGTTTAATTCTATTGCCTGGTTTTTCACCTTCACAAAGAGAGGTGGAATCCCTAACAAAGTCTCCATAGATGCGGTCGGTGTAGTTCGAAACGCACCAGTCACCGCCAGACAAGCCAAACGTTGGATTTCTTCCAACAGCTGCCTAGCGGATCGTGTTTCAATGCGACGCCACCACACCAAAGCCGCATATACCAATCTAGGTTTAATAACCATGCAATAAATCCAGAACATCATCTTGGGAGTGATCCCCCAGTTCTTACCTACAACTCTTCGACATTGCCAAAAGGAGATTATCGCCTTTTGATATTGTGTCTTAACATGTTCCGACCAGTTCAGTTTACTGTCGAGAACTACTCCAAGGAACTTCACTGATTTGCTAACCTGTATGGAAGTACCTAACAACCTAGGAGGTGTAAAACCTACTATCTTCCTTCCATGAGTAAATAGAATTGCCTGGGTCTTAATAGGATTAATAGAAATACCCTTATCCTGTGTCCAACAATATACCATGTTAAGGGCGCTTTGCATTAGGTCCGAAATAGTGGACAAACAGCGTCATTGCGTTATTAACTAAAAATAATACTTTGGAAGAAAACCAAATCCCTAACGCTCCTCCTAAAAGTGCCCTCCTAAATGCATTTTCCTGGAGAAATGATACAAATAAAAATTGTAGCTCTTTGTATGTTGTAGTAAATATACCAAGTTCGAGAAAATTGCAACAAACTGAAAAAAAAAAAAAACACTTAGTAAAGTGGTACTTCCGGTTGAGGAATTTTGACACATAACGTAACTGTCGAATCTTATGGTGATACCAAGTTTAAACTTTCTGCGATTTTTCGTTATTGACCTATGCTGGCCAGATACATACATTCACACACAAAGACCATTTTCTAAAAATTGTTTGGACTCAGGGCACCTCGAAACGGATATTTCCGGTATAAAACTCTATATCGAAATCTTGGCACGATTACAATACTTCCGCTTACTAGAAGTTGTTTTAAAAGTATTTATTAGCTAAAACAATCTTTACATTAAGTTCATCAAATGCTGAAAAATATATTCTATAATATATTTTAAGCATAGACTTAAAGCACCGTATTATAATTCAGATTGGATTTGAATATTATTTCATTAACTACATTTTTTCTAAAATCAAAAGAATTCTTTTTTCTTTTCTTTTTTAGAAACAAGACAAATCAGTAATTATAATTTTTCTACAACAGCTGATTAATACGCAAATTTTCCACAGAAGTTAAAGATTAAAATTGCACTTTTAATCTCTAGAGATTAAAAACAGAAAATATAATGTTGAATCTTTCAATTAAATAAATTTTAAGGTTTTTTTGAAATTGAAAACATAATAAACTATAAATTCTTAAATTATAGATTTTTAAGAAAATTATAATCCCACACGCGTTGGTGTAGTGGCTAGCGCACTCGCCTTTGATGCTAGAATTCAAAGTTTATTCCCATGAAAGCAAAAGACATGTTGACCAGCATCGTGAGTAAAAGTGAGGAGTTATAGTTATTAGCGATTGGCAGCGCAGGCCAGAAATAAAAAACGGTGGGAAACAGTGGCGTGCCACTATAATAATAATCGTCTTGTTCAAAACTTAGACAATCCATCGTCTGTTGCGTTTTTTTAATATTGAATACTTTTTGCTTTATTTTAAGATAATATTCTACAATCTTTTACTTTTCAATGGACAAAATTATTCTCTTACAGGGTATCGTCACTAATTTAAAAGGTGTTTGTATCTGCGCGGACAACCAGGCTGCGTTGAAGGAGCTTAGCTCATGTGTCTTCACATCCAGATTGGTGTTGGAATGTTCTAAAAGACTGGAAGATCTTTCATCACTGAAGGATGTGCTTCTGGTCTGGGTTCGAGGTCATATGGGAATGAGGATTTCATTGGTCCCGAGCATGCTGTTGGTGTGTCTTCTGGCACGTGTTTGTCAGGCTTCCAGACGTGGATGACCTCACAGACTTCCTCATCCTTATGGTATGAAAATTCTTTGAGCTTAGAGTAGCGGGATCCGATGTCTTTGACGGACCTCTCTCAGGCATCTGGTTGGCTTCCTCCCTGGGCATTGTGGCTTAAGGAGACATCTCTATACAATGGGACTCATGCATTTTGTAGAGTTTGTGAGACGGTGGAGGAAACACCCATGCATCTAATGGCTGTTTGTTTGAGCTGTGAGAGGAGATTAGGTTTAGGACCTTCGGCCGGAATAGGATATCGGTAGAGGATCTTAAGCTAGTCCTTTTAAGGTTGTGATCCGATTTGTTCGGTCTGTGGTGAAACTTAGATGAGTAAAACCTTGGTCTGGACTTTTGTTCCAGAGCCAGTAGTTGTCATTCTTTAGGGGTAGCTATATGGCCCAGGGGGCTTTGGATAGCGTAGGGATTTGCCCTACCCTTCCTTGAATAATCATAATAATACAGGGTATCGTACATTTTTTTTAAACTCATTTTTGCTTTTTATATTCTATTTTAAATAATTTTAGCGTTTGTTGGAAAAATAAAACAATACCGCAAGAGTAATGCCATCTTAAAACTCTCGTCGAGTTGCCTGCACGGCAAACCTCAACTCGAGTGTGAAAAAGTGGCACTTTATTCTCTTGTCAAATAAATAATTATTAATTACACCATTATCAAAAAAAAAAATCTGGTTTAAACTCATCTCATAGGGGGCAAATAACACGCTGACCAGCTATATACTCTTTAACTCTTGGGATTACCACCGGCTATTGTCTGACCAGTAAATTCCTTTTCTACCTACCCCCATGACATGATTTAAGGGATATTTTCAAAATTTCTTGAACATTCGGAGCCTAGCACTTAATAAGTACATACAGATTAAAATGAATAGAATTATGGAATTTCTGAAAAGTTTATCTAGTTGTGGAAAAACTGTGGCAGCAGTAGGAATCGCACAATTTTAAGTAACACACTACCTAATAAGTCAATTTATGTTATGTGTAAATTGTGGATCTGATCAAACCATCGAATCCAACGGTACATAATTGTATAAATTAGTATATTTAAATTAATAAAAACAATCTGTTTATTATTATTTTTTTTATTAAACTGACCAAACGTTTGACCTAATGCATAATACGGCAAGGTTATCTTTCTGTAATCATGCAATGTACACTTTGACCGAGTTTTAATTTAGTTATTTTGCATTTTGTTTCTTTTTGTTTCCTTGGCGTTGGCAAAGAACCAGTTTATCGCTGTCGGAACCGAAATTGCCGAAAGAAGTTGTTTTTTTTTTTTTGAGAACGAACTCTGTGTTCAATTTAGTAAAAGTGCCATTAGACAAGATAGTATTAGTTTAGTGGGCTGGTTACTCAGTTATCCTCGAAATACTCTACTTAGGGAAACGGAATTATGCCATAATACAGTAACAAAAATTCTAGATATTTTTCGAAATTTAATTTTGAATTAAACACAACCAGCAAGAAAGTGGAATGCAAAATGAGTGTTTGAACTTTTTCCTGTGATTTCACCACATATTAATCTTCATAATAAATTTGATTCGTTAGGAAATAAAATATTGGAAAATCCTATCTTATAGTTTCCTTCTTGTGATTTAGAAATTACAAAATTTCCCTTAAACCATGTGATAGGTGGCAATCCTTCATAATAGGTGCCTGCTACTACAGCTACTAGCAAACCCTTTCAGCCACTAGCCACCCTTACTTTTATTACCCTAATTTAAATCTTTTTTACCTGAATCCTAGGATGAGTTTAACCCAAAATTTGGTTCAATTAAACTGAGAAAAGTGAAATTTGAGCAACGGAATGGAACGCATCATAAAAAAGTGATCAAGCTTTCGAACTGCTGGCTCAGGAAATCTTTGACTGATCCACTACACTTTGGGTGGGTGCTGATTTTTTTTTTTTCCCCCACACCATTCTGGCGGTCACTGAGCTTGCGCTCACTCCCACTCAGTGAAGAAGCCATCGACTTCAGAAAGGGAAGGAGGAAAGAGCGAATGAAAATTCCTGCCCTTCCTTACTGGCCCCGCGCCCCTCGCTTATTTAATTGTTGAGCATTTTATAAAACTGATACTGTGAAAGTTCTGTTTTTGTGAGATTATAACATTTAGAGTGATAAAGTGAACTTTCTGCTTGACGAGTCACAAAAGCCAGTGTACAGCTTTGTGGCTGTTTGGTCAGCGAGTGGTCTCCTGCGTCCACGTTCGCCGGGGCTGGACACCAGACAGAGTTTGGAAGTGAAGTTGCACCATTTCTGTCTGGGCTAAAGGGAGATATTCACTTGTAGAGGGGACGGAGGGCACCAAACCGCTCTTTTCAGAGCGAGGGCGTAAGCTTCGGCTTGAGCCCACTGTACATATTGTAAATAGTTTTTAATTGTAAATAGTAGTATAAGTATTAAGCACTATAATAAATGACGAGCACACCGAAAAGAGCTAGATCGTCTAGTCCTTTCTCGGACTTAGAAATGACTCCACCTTGCCTAAAAGGCATAACAGGTGGTATCCGTAAGAAAGTTATTCAAAGACGAGCAACCACAGGTTGCGAAAACTGTTCGAAAGGTCAAAGAGACCATAATTGACGAAGTAGGTCCTACTGAAGCGAAAGACCTACCCGAGAACTTTAAAGCAGACTGCAATGAGAGTAGGATCACAAATGGGTATGGGACCGGTGATCCCCTCTTGAGAGCGAGCGAGATAGAGCTCGAGATAATGTCCTACTGCCAGGACCCTTCGGTCAAAATAAGCAAGAGTAACACCTTGTTTATAACTAGAAAAGTCAAGGAAGTGACGGCCCTCGTAAATGAGATGGCCACTCGTGTCGCTCGGCTTGAGGGTAAACTCGCTGCGGCGGACAACGAGACAATGAAAAAGCAGCAAGCCTTGGAGATGGCGGTGCTCTGCATTTTGGAGAACACTGACCAGATCAAGGCTGATACGACGAAATTGTCCGTGTCGCCGCTTGAGGCCCGTAGGCCGACAAGAGAACGCAAAGGCGCGGTAGAGATGAAGAAAAAAGTCACCGCTAGACCATCATCCGCAACGGCTTTTTCCTATGCGGAAGCGGTGGCTAAAGGAAGCCAGCCTGAGGGAAAGCAGGCTAAGACTAAGTCGAAGACTATGTCTAAGACGAAGTCTATAAAAAGGCAGGAAAAGAAAAAGCAGCCCAAAAAGGCAGTAAAGCAGCCACTGCCTAAGAAAAAGCACGTGGTCCTGATCAGGCCACAAGATGAGCAGGCAGTGCAGACCAGTGATGAAACGAAAGAAATCTTGAAGGGCAGTCTTAACCCTTCTGAGGAAGGCTGGCAGGTCGTATCCCTCCGACGAGCCAGGAATAAGACACTCCTAGTTGAAACAGGAGGCCCAGAGCAAGCGCAAGCCTTGCTAAATAATGAAAAATTGCGGAACGCTGGTCTGCACGCTGAGCTGCCTAAGAAGCGGCTTCCAAAAATGATTATTTTCGACGTGCCTAGCGATCTCGATGACGCGAAAATAATGAAAGCCATATACGAGCAGAATTTGGGATCAGTTTTGCCGAAACCTGAGTTCCAGGACTCCTTTCGAGTGTTGGCCAAGTCAGGTAAGAGCAAAAATGGTTTGCAGAATTGGGTAGTAGAAGTCACGTCTAAAATGCGTGAACTTCTAAAGACAGGAACCCTGAGTCGTGACAGGGTATATATAGAATGGAGTCGTTGTAAGGTTATGGACCATAATCAGGCGTCACGCTGCTATAAGTGTCAAATATATGGGCACGTGGCAAAGTACTGCAAGGAGAGCGATCTCACTTGCGGACACTGTGCCACGAAAGGACATAGCTATGACAAGTGCCCAAATAAAGCCGAGTCCCCGGCATGTGCCGCCTGTAAGGCATTCCATAAGCCGCACAACCACTCCGTAAAGAGCAAAAAATGCCCAGCTTACCAGAATGCTTTAGACCGACAACTGGCCAACACAGACTATGGCAGAAGTCCATAATAACACGGCAACAGGCCTGAGAGTGTTGCAGCTAAATGCGCAACGCTCAAAAACAGTAATGGCAGAAGCACGAGAGCTCATCTATTCAAAGGGCATAGATGTTGCACTAATCCAGGAGCCCTATACGTTCAAAGCGAGCGTCAAGGGTCTGGGATTGCAGCATCGTATCATTCACGCTTCATGTGACGGATGAATTTGGACTGCAGTGGCGGTGTGCAATCCAGACATCACTCTATTGCGTCTTCCTCAGTTCAGCACCAGTCATTGTACCTGCGTGCTGTTAACTGCGGCAAATGGCGTTGAGTTGATGCTGGTGAGTTTGTATTGCCAACCATCGGGCGATACAACGCCAGCTATTGCTCATCTAGGTCGGCTCATAAGAGAAAACAGAGGAAAAAAGATTATTGTGGCTGCTGACATAAATGCATGGTCACCCATGTGGCACGATGACGCACTGGACGATAGAGGCAGACACTTTGAGGAGTGTTTTGTCGCTAATGATCTATGTGTGGTCAACGAGCCCGGACATAAGAAAACTTTTGTTGGAAATGGAAACTGCGCGGAGCATAACCTTGATGTAACCTTGTGTACAGCTTCGGCTGTTGACAGGGTGCATGGTTGGAGGGTGGTTGACTGGGTAACTGGTGATCACAGGGCGATACTTTTTGAAGTTGCCTGGGACACCAGGCCGTGCGCCACCTTCGAGGGTCTAGAAAGATTCTCAGTCAAATGTGTTGACTGGGAAAGATACAAGACACTCCTCCAGCGCAGAATAGACACGCTAAATGTCCAAGGGGATACCATTGATGGTGTCGATATAGCGGTCACGGAGCTGACGGAGGCAGTAGCTGGCACAAGTGGGGAAGTGCTAAAGAAAATACCCACAAGTCGCACACGCCGTGTTCCTTGGTGGACACGGGAGCTGACTGTGGCCAAGAAAGACGTCGCAAAGAGGCGAAGAAGATACCAACGGGAACGGAATGAGGGATCCCGTCAAAGATATATAGATGAGTATCGAGATGCTCGAAAAAGATATAAAAAGATGGTGTATCAGGCCAAGACTTCTAGCTGGCGGGAGTTAGTGGAGTCGGAAGGCAATAATGATCCGTGGGGCATCATATACAAGGTGCAAACTCGAAAAATAAGGACCGACCTGGTACTCGCTAGTCTAAATATAGACGGAGTGCCGGGTGCTGGTTCCTGGCAGCAATCAACAGAGCATTTGTTGAAAGTGCTTCTTCCTGGGGATTGTCCTTCGGACGACACGCAATTGCAAAAAGGTCGTCGCGAAGCAGCATACGAGTCACCAGCTCTCACGGACTCCATCACAGAATTTGATATATTCGATGTTAAGTATGTTATTGGAGAGATTAAAAATAAAAAGGCTCCCGGCATAGATATGATAAATGGAGAAATTGTCCGGAAGAATGAGGACGTATTAAGCCAATACCTGCTTGACCTTTTCAATGGATGCCTGAGATTGGGATACTTTCCCACTCAATGGAAAACAGGGCTTGTAAAAGTTTTATATAAAGGATCAAACAAGCCCGTGAATGATGCAAAGTCGTATCGATTGATACAACTCCTGCCCGTTTTCGGGAAACTGCTGGAGAAACTGATTATAATGAGATTAAAAAGCTTTATCAGTTTCAGTCCCAACCAGTATGGTTTTGTATCGGGAAGATCGACGACAGATGCCATCATGAAAATCCTTGAATTGGTGCGTGGCAGTGGGCACAAGTACGTTCTCACAGTATTCCTGGACATAGCTGGGGCCTTTGATAATGTCTGGTGGCCGACTGTTTTGGAGTCACTAAGAAGACGAGATTGTCCACCATGTCTTCTAAAATTAATACAAAGCTACCTTACCCAGAGGGTAGCGATATTAGTGACTCAAGCCGGCGAGGTCTCACGACCAATAACTAAAGGTTGTCCGCAGGGCTCGGTGGTGGGTCCGTTCCTGTGGAACCTAGTGATGGAAGAGCTGTTGAAACAGACTGATAAATTGGATTACTGTGACTCGGTTGCATACGCTGATGACCTAGCAATAGTTGTCCATGGAGATTCTCGGAGGGAGATAGAGAAGCGTGCTTGCACAGCTGTGTCTCTAATAAAAAGATGGTGTCAAGGGGAAAAGCTGCAGATTTCGTTTGAGAAGTCGAAAGTGATGCTCATGAAAGGCAAGCTTCATCCCAGTCGTCCACCTTGGATCCGGGTGGACGAACAAAGAATAGTCCACGTAACCCAGTTCGAGTATCTGGGCGTGCTCCTGGATTGGAAGCTTTCTTTTAAGCCCCACATTCAGCGAGTCGCCTCTAGATGCTTAAACTTATACCAGGGGATCAAAAGAGTAGCCCGTGGAGAGTGGGGGCTGAAGACTGGTGTGGCTCTGACCATCTACAGGGGCGTGATTGAGAATGTCGCAACGTACGCATCTGCCTGTTGGGCTGAAAAGCTGGACATGCAGTCGTACCGCGACATCCTATTAAGAATGCAAAGAGCTATTTTATGCTCGGTGACTAGGGCCTATGCGACGACGTCCACGGCCTCCTTACCGGTGGTCGCTGGAGTGTTGCCGCTTGATCTCCAAGCAGAGATGAGGGCCCTAAGATACAGATACCAAAAGAGGGGCATGATCGTCCTTGATGGTCGGGAGTTGTCTAGTCAGATGCCTCCCGCTCTCGTAAAGAAAACGATCCGAGAGTATGAGATAGGGAAGTGGCAAAGACGCTGGGATGAGGCAGAGACAGGAAGAACTACTTATGAGTTCTTTCCAAATCTGCATCACAGACTGTCGATGCGATGGCTGCGGCTATCCCAGACCGTAACACAATATTTCATGGGGCACAGGGAGTTCAATTCCAGGCTCTTCGACCTGGGATTGAAAGATTCCCCAAATTGTGAATGCGGTCAGCAGGACACGGTGCATCACGTTCTCTTCCGGTGTCCTCTCCTCGACGAAGCTAGAATCCATATGGAATTTAAGCTGATAAGTAGGGGGGAGAACTGGCCGGGAGAATGTAAAGAGCTGGTAACGAATGCAAGGAATTTCGAAGACTTTGTCGAGTTCGCTCAAGAAGTCGCAGTGATAAGAAGGACTAGACGTATAAGTAGAGGTCCGCCTCCCCGTGGCAGGGACGGGAACTTATCTACCTAAGTAGATGAGGCTAAGTGACCATAGACACCGGTTTTGGCGCTACGCGCTTGGTACGGTGGCTAAGAGTGTGCGTAATAATAATATAATAATAATAATGCCCTTCCTCACTCCTCCGCCAACCCAAGTAGGCAGCGCGGAAACACGCTATCCAAAGCACAACCTGATACATCTAAG
Organism: Triatoma infestans; assembly: GCA_011037195.1. NCBI lineage: Eukaryota > Metazoa > Arthropoda > Insecta > Hemiptera > Reduviidae > Triatoma > Triatoma infestans. Next base: position 100,838 of record JAAEAF010002120.1, on the reverse strand, counting down.
CATCCAAACAAAACAACAACAAAGCCCCAGGAGTACCCAACAACAACCCACAGATCCAAAAAGAAACAGCAACAAACACAACCCTAACAAAAGAACCACAAAAATAATGTGAATAAAACTGGGCGCTGATGCACTAGCAACTTTGGGCTCTTGGCTGCGATCTTCGGATAGCGAAGAAAGAAAGAGCGAGCAATGCAATAAAAATAAAAGAAATCGCCGGAACTTTAAACTTGAAATTATATCTGAGTAGATCCAGTAGATCCGGGAGGTTCGATTAAGATCAGGAGCTTTGTTCTAGGTGCTATCTTCGGATAAATATAATCATCACATTTGGAATACCAAGTTACTAGTTTGTCTGAGATGTACCTTCCTCCATCACTATCTTTTTTTTTTCTGGATTTTTTAAGGTGCACAATAGCTATGGTCCTTTGCACCTGTATCTAATTTGTAAGGACTCATTTGGGATGCATATCCATACGCAACAGTCTAACAATTTCTACAGCAAATCCACAATCTAGGTATAAATATTATTCCTCTACTCCCTTATATCACTTATAAAATAAATACCTATACACAAGACATGAGCAAACAACTAAATACATACATATGTACAGCTAGTTTCATAACAAATGAAATAGATGAACCTCCCTAAGATATTCGAAAGTCTTATTGATATTGCCCTCATTGTCTCCTAAGACTGGTCGGTAAATTTACTTTTCCCCGCTCGTTTACATATTTCGAGCATTCAATAGAATATGCCGGACCGTTAATGTCGTATTGCAAGCGCTGCATACCGGCTGACGTTCTCTTCGGAATATGTGACTGTGTATCAATATGGTGTGACCGAGTCTCATTCTCGCTAGGACAACTTCTTCTCGCCGAGATTCTCGATTTGAGGCTGGCCATTTCTTTGTGGTACCCTTGATATTCCTTAGTTTATTTAACAGCTGTCACTATCTTTATGTTAGGGTTATAAATAAAGTTAGAGTATAAATTACACGTTGAAGCAAATTTGTTATGTTATAATTATATTAACAAAAGTAATACAAAGTTTTGTGAACATTTCATGTCAGATTTCTTGGTAAAAATTGTTCAAACATGTAAGCATAATTAAATTTTACCAGGAATAAAAACATTATATTATTTTAATATGTTACAAATATTTTAAAAAAAGTAAATAGACCAAGTAGAAATTTTAACGATGCTTGATAATTTGCATGTATACAATTAAACCACAAAACCGGGAACATGCTAGTAACCAACTAAACCACAATCTATGTAATGACAAGTACTGTAAACTACGCAGCAAACCTGGACGATGATTGCAATCAGCTAGCACGTTTTAATTAGCCTAATATATTTATTATAATATACTATACCATTATTATGGCTTTTAACAAAATTCTAATAATTCCTTTATTAATATTTTATATATTAATTCTCTAAACGAGCGCTAAACTATGTAATTATATTCTTTTTTCTTTAGGAAACTTTTAAAAACACTAGACACTCTAGGACTAATTAAAAAAAAGGAAAAATCAAATCCGAAATGTTATAATAGTTAATATAGAATCCTTGGAACTCGTAGAGTACATCAAAATGTTCTGTTTGTAAATCTATATTTAATTTAAAGATCCGTACCATTTCATGAGTGAATGTTCCAAATTATAATGTTAATCGTCTCCAATATTTTGGTTGTTCGTAGATTCGCACTGTAGCCGGTGCCCACACCTGTGTGGGCTAGTGTCTATCACTACAAATGAAATTACTACGTACACAACAACAAAAATCTTCTTTATTAAGGTCTCTGTATGTTACAGGTAATGCAATGAGAACTTGACTGACTTCTATAATATTTTATTATTCTGTGTCTATATACAGGGTGACCAGAGTATATGCTCCACCCACTTTTTTTTTAAACGGCGGGAAATTTCGAAAAAATAGAAAACACGTATTTAATCATTTTTAGTCTAGTTTATTTTCAGTGATTGATCCATTTTTTTAAACCCCAATATCCCGAGATACAGCATCCAACTTTTTTTTTTTCAAATGGAACATTATATTTTTTTTTTGCATATTTTTATAGTAATTGAGCCTCTAAAAAAATAAAATAAAAAAAATTTAAAATCGGTTAGGTTTTTCAAAAGTTATGGTAATTTAAAATATGAAAAACAAATTTCAGTTTAATGTCAAAATTACCTTATTTTTTCTTTAAAGAAGCTCTTCAAACTGGGCACCATCAACGGATAGGCAAGCCAAAGCTCTGGACTCCCACGCTCTGTTTGTAGCAGCACTTAGGTGGCAAAGTCAACATCTAGGCAGGCTAGAGTTATTCGACGTTCCAGATCTTCGACTGAAGGCACGGGATTAAGGTTACTGTACTCTTTATTTTTTAGATATCCCCACAAAAATGCAATTTTATGGACTGATGAATCAATGTTTACCAACAATGGCCTTCTTAATCGTTGGAACTTTAGAATATGGGCTGAAGAAAATCCACAAGTTACCTTCGCCACACGCCATCAGGTTGTTTTTTCTACAAACGTTTGGTGTGGAGTTTTAGGAAACCAACTAATCGGCCCATACTTCTACAGAGGGAACTTAAGAAAAAATAAGGTAATTTTGACATTAAACTGAAATTTGTTTTTCATATTTTAAATTACCATAACTTTTGAAAAACCTAACCGATTTTAAATTTTTTTTTTTTTTTTTTTTTTTTAGAGGCTCAAGTACTATAAAAATATGCAAAAAAAAATATAATGTTCCATTTGAAAAAAAAAAGTTGGATGCTGTATCTCGGGATATTGGGGTTTAAAAAAATGGATCAATCACTGAAAATAAACTAGACTAAAAATGATTAAATACGTGTTTTCTATTTTTTCGAAATTTCCCGCCGTTTAAAAAAAAAGTGGGTGGAGCATATAACTCTGGTCACCCTATATATAAAAACATATGGTCTCTGGTATTTTTTCTGTTATATATAAAAAAAAAATTAAATTGAAAAACAAACAAACAAAACAAAAACGCCATGGAGCCCTGGCTGGTAAATCGCCAGGGGGGTGATTGTGATCGCGTCCTGTATAGTGAATACCACGTGCCCCCTGGATATCTATTATAAAGAGAACTAAACGATCACAACTTTCGCCTAAAAGCGACCCAAGAAAAAGCATTAGTGACCTTATGCAAAAAACAGGTCAAAGAAAGTTAGATGCAAACGGCCTTTTTCAAGGCCCTGACGATACTATACTGAGCATTCTTTACTGGAATGCGGGTGGACTTACTAGTGACAAATTCACAGAATTGAAAAAGATTATTCATGACACAGATGCAGACATCTATGGTATAGTGGAGGCGGGAGCAGCAACGGAAAACATGAGTTTCTTTCAGAACTTTGGCTATCAGACTTATAGCCTTCCTCGGTCCAGAACACACTCTTCGGGCATCATTGTAGCCGCAAAGCAATCACTAACAGTGACTTTCCACATCAGGAAGGAAATGAATGACGCCGATAGGCTTGAAATGGCTGAGATTGAGGTCTGGAAGAAAGATCAGCACAGACGCATCTTTATGGTGTACAACCCGCCAAGAAATAAACCAAAACTGGACTGGCTTGAAACTAGCTGGAATGCGAAATGTATATTGTGCGGAGATCTAAATGCACCTTCTACACGATGGGGCTACGCCGCTACAGAATCAACCGGTCAGATTGTAGAAGATTTTATTGACTCCAACCCAGTAATATTCGTAGAAAATAGTTCAAACGCCCCCACGTTCATGTCTTACACTGGCGCGCTATCGCACCCTGATGTAGTTTTAGCTCATCCTGCTTTGGCTTCAAAATTAGAACACGAACTGTTATGCGCCCCAGGTGGCTTTGGTCACAAAATTTAATTACTCAAGCTTAGGTTCCCAACCCGGCCAAATTCTAAAAAGAAAAAGCGAACAAGATGGAATTTACGGAAAGCGAACTGGAATCTGTATGCCCAGCTGTCAAATAAGCTGCTAAATAGCAGCATGATTGAAGGAAATGTTGATACTGCACTTAAAGGGATTATGAGTGCTATCATAGCGTGTGCCCAAAAGTCAGTCCCGAGAGGACAAGTAAAGAGGTTTACACCTTTTTGGAATGAAGACCTCCAAAAACTGAAGGCGGAACGTGACCAAGCAAGAGCAACTGCAGAAGAATCTGGGAACCCTCAGGACAGAATCGTCCTAAAAAAGAAGTCGGCCGTCCTGAAACGGAATGACATTGAAGCTAAAAGATCAACCTATAGAAAATTTCTCCAAGAGCTCGACTATAGAAAAGACAGCACTAAGGCTCACAGATTTCTATCAAATTTAAACAATGAGAGAATGACAAGAAATAACCCTCTAAGCAGGGAAATAGACTTCTAACAAGCGATCCTGATATTGCAAAACATTTTTGTAAACACTATTGTAAGGTGAGCAACTTCCATCCAAGGAAAACTAACAAAAAGCCAGAAACCAGACTCCCACCTACATGTTTAAATTCTGAAGAATCAACCCTCTTTAATGGAAACTTCGCGGTAGAGGAGATGAAGCAAGCTTTAAGAGCTACGAAGATAGGGACAAGCGCAGGCCCTGATGACATACTGCCTGAGATCCACCTCGGAGAATCCGCAAAGGAGATAATCCTTTCATTTCTCAACAAGATTTGGTGCACTCATTTACCTAGTGAATGGAAAAAGAGCGAAATAGTCCCAGTGCTCAAAAAAGGAAAAACTCCTGATAAAGTAGAAAACTTCAGGCCCATAGCCCTCACGAGTGTTTTCTGCAAACTGCTGGAAAGAATGGCCCTGAGGAGGCTACAAACCTATCTGGAAGGTCATAAGCTCATATCTCCTAAACAGGCGGGCTTCAGGAAAAACCGTAGCACAATTGAGCAGGTTATCCGGCTGTCACAGGAAATAAAAGATGGATATCACCGAAAACAGAGCACACTGGCAGTTTTTATAGATTTTAAAACTGCTTTCGATAGAGTCTGGAGGAAACAACTTCTTCAAAAGCTCATTAAATTGGGAGTTCAGGGCAAAATGTTTACATTTCTTGCTTCTTTCTTGGATCAGAGGCTAATCAGAGTTAGGTACAATGAGGATACCTCCACATTTAAACAGACCAGACAAGGCTTACCCCAGGGGTCCGTACTAAGCCCAACTCTATTTTGTTTGATGATAAATGATATCGTTGACTCGTTAGAGTCGCTACCAGGAATAAACACCCTTCTCTACGCGGATGATCTCGTAATTTGGGCAACTAGCAGCGATATTCCCGCCCTAGAGGTCTGGTTGAACAAGGCATTAGAAGCACTCCGTAACTGGGCGGATGGCAACGAAATGGAAGTAAACACTGATAAAACTGAATGCCAGCTGTTCACTCTGTCTACAAAGGCCCGCAGTATCGCTCTAAGTTATTCACAGGAACTGATTAGGCAAACAGCGCCAGCCACCTATTTAGGAGTGGCACTTGATAATAGGCTAAGTTGGAAGATACACACGGAGTCCCTAGTGAAAAAAGGAGAGCGAAGAATGGGCCTACTAAAAAGGATTACGGGCACAAAATGGGGTGCAACTCAGGATATTCTATCATTAGCTTATAAGAGTTATGTCCGACCATCTATTGAATATGGAAACGAACTGCTGATAACGTCACCTGAAACAGTAGTAGAAAGAATTGAGAAGCTGCAAAATAAAGCACTTAGAGTAATAACCGGAGCGGTCCTCAAAGGTCTCCTCGATCTTGAATTGGGAGGCTAGCCAACCCTACGTCCACGCCGTGAGGACCGGGCAACGCGCTCTTTGAGTGCGGCCAACAGGGCAATGGCGGGCCTGGCGGTAACCCACCGCGGGCCACCTCTTTAGTGTACCCCTATCCTGCTTTCCCGTCCAACCCGATCCTTCACTTCCTTTATCGTGGGATGGGGGGTGGACTAGCTGCCCCCTCAGGTAAGGGCGACCCTGCGAACATCCCAGCCCAACATTTTACACGGGGAACATACACAATTACGAACACACACACAACAACACGTACACGCACATAGTACAGACTTGTAAGTAGGGCCCAATCCAAGGTGTCACGCGTTCCGTGCCGAGGGATGGATGGCACAGGGGTATTGTGTCGATAACGGAGCCTCCGGGGCACCGGGCGAAACCCCGGAGTATTTAGCCTTGCCCGGCTATTGCGGGGCTCTGGTCGGGTGGACGACCCTATCCCCAGCTACTCGTGGGAATAAATGGGTAGAAGAAAAAAAACAAAAGGTAAACAACTTAAGGCAGGGATGCCATTGAGAACTGGTCCAACAGGCCATGGGGATGGGAGTAATCCCACAACCAGTAAGGCCAGGGCACCAGGTAGAGGGATCACGGCGGTTGCCCAAGGCCAAGAGAGTGGGGCTTCTGATCCCGCAGCCGTTATGGCCACGGTAGAAGCAGGCGTTATGCCAGTGACTGCCAAAGGCCGGGCTAGCGGGCCAGGGAGCTCTACGATCAAAGAGCCGGAGGAAGCTTCAAGGCGGATTCGCTGGAAGCCATCGACCGCATGACAGAAAAGGACGTAGAAATCGCCAGGCTGTCAGGGACCTCCAGAAAGGAGCTCAAAGCTCGTATTGAGGCAGGCCAGGAATATCACGAGGCCAAGCGTCAACTCATCAGAGAAAATTTCCTTCAATGGGCTGAACGCTCAGCAAAGGCGACAAAAAGGACCAGGTCGGAGGGGGAATCCCCTCCACAGCAGCGACCGCCCAAGAGGGTTAAAGCCAAGACTGCGGAGAAATCCTACAGTGAGGCTACCTCTACGGCGAAAATTGCGGTTGTGCAGAGGGGTTTCCCCGATAACCAGTTAGGCACGGAGAGGCTCCAAGCCATCCAGAATGCCATTTTGGGGGAATACGACAAGATCCCAAGAGGCGGGCCGCAGGTCAGGTTGGCCAAATGTGCCCATAAACCAGGGTTTCTTGTTATTACCTGTGCAGGGGATGATAGTCTGGGGTGGCTGAGGGAGATTATCCCAAAGCTTAAACCCTGGGAAGGTGCGAGCCTCCAGACACTCGAGGGGGGGAGACATACCGGGTCCTGAGACCTGTAAGGTCTTCATCCCTAACGAGGGAGGCAAGCAGGTGGAGGCTGAAAGGGTGCTCACTCGTTTAGAAGTGAGCAACCAAGGGCTGAAAACCAAAATGTGGAGGGTCTGGGGATGCTTACCTGTTGAGGGTGGGTGTCTCTGGACATTCTCAATGGACAGGGGGTCATTGGCGGAGCTTAAAAGGCTGGGCATGACCCCCTATTTTGGTTGGGGGCGGGTGACTTTTCGTCACAAGCCTCCAAAAAGCAAAAGCTCAGAGGAGGCCAAGGCGATGGAAGTAGAAGGAGATCAGCCAAAGGCCGAGAGCTTGGTGAAGGCGGATTCGCCAAAGGAGAGTCAGGGGGGCCTGGAAGGAGAGATGGAGGCGTTGCAGGCCGCCCTGGCCGTGTTACCTGTAGGAGAGGGGCGGATGGAGGAGGGGACGGACGGCAAGGCGGGGGTTCCGGTGGGTGCGTCTGCTGGCGGAAGCGATGCCGGCTTGCTCCACAGGTCTCAAGGCCAGGAGCGGTTGCCGGTGGTTGCGGAAGCCGAGGGGCGACCCCTGGGACCAGGAGCCGACGTTCCGCCCCCCTCGGAGGCCCAACATGGCAATTAGGATGGTGCAGGCGAACCTCCACCATGCAAAGGCCGCTTCGGCCGTGCTTAGTAGGAGGTTCGACAGGGAGGGGCTACATGTAGCCCTACTGCAGGAGCCATGGTGCCATGGGGGGTCCGTCCGAGGACTGAATCCGAAGTTTGGGAAAGTGCTGTACGACAAGTCTGTAAGTAGACCTCGAGCATGTATATTGCATAGCAATAAGGTGAGCTGTGGACTAATACCGGAGCTGTGCTCCGCCGATTGTGTTACAGCTCTCCTAACTATCAACACCGAAGAGGGAGCGGAAAGGCTGGTCATTAGCTCTGCGTATTTCCCCGGTGATGAGGATCTCCCCCTCTGTCTATTAAGAAGAGTGATGGATTATTGCAGAGGTGGGAACTTGCAGCTGGTGCTGGGATGCGACGCAATGCGCACAACACTGCCTGGGGGAGCACCGACATCAATCAAAGGGGTAAGTACCTTTATGAATTCATTATTGGTGAAGGGTTGCATGTAGCTAATGTAGGCTTGGAACCAACTTTCGTGACTGCAGCTAGGAGGGAGGTGCTGGATGTGACGCTAGCCTCGCGCTGTATGTTGGGCAAAATCGCCCACTGGCATGTATCAAGTGAGCCATCGTGCTCGGACCACAGGCACATTAGGTTCGATATATGCACTCCACCATTGGTCATTAGTAGGCTTCGAAGCCCGAGGGAGACTCACTGGGAGGGATTTGTTGGGAGTCTCAGCGAGTCTCTCGGTGACCTTAAAGTGGATGTACGGACAACAGGAAGTTTGGAACGGGCAGTGGCACGGGTAACTGAGGCGATTTTGGACGCCTACCAGGAAAACTGCCCGGAGAGGGAAAGGCCTAATAGGTCGAAGACAGTCTGGTGGAACGATCACCTCGAGAGAAGGAGGCGAGAGGTGAGAAGGCTGTTTAATAAAGCCAAAATCAACCAAGACTGGGCATCGTACAGAAGGGTACTGACGCAGTACAACGTTGAAATAAGGAAGGCCAAGCGTAAAGCTTGGCGGAGATTCTGTGAGGACGTAGCGGACACCTCGGAGTGCGCGAGAATTCACAGAATCCTAGCAAGGGAAGGTACTGCGGACAGGGTAGGGTTCCTGAAGAAAGATGACGGAACCTACACTAACTCCGCAGAGGAGTCGCTGGGGTTGCTTATGAGCACACACTTCCCGGGGTCCTCTTACGGAGAGGTCCCTCTAGAGGTTGAGGGGCCGAGAAGGCCTGGTCGGGCGGACTGGAAGATCGCGAATTACGTCATACAGCCGAATAGGCTAAGATGGGCGATTGGAAGGTTCAAGCCCTATAAAGCACCAGGCGTGGATGGGATTTACCCCGTCTTCTTGCAGAAGGCGGTGGAGGTGTTGATACCACACCTATGTAGGATCTTCAGAGGCTGTTTGGCCTGGGGATTCATACCGAGAGAATGGCAACAGGTGAAGGTCGTGTTCCTCCCGAAAGTAGGGAAGACGGTAGATCAAACGCCAAAGTCGTTTAGGCCGATAAGCCTGTCCTCCTTTCTGTTGAAAGCGATGGAGAGGATGATTGACAGGTTTATAAGGGACGAGATCTTGAGGATTAATCCGCTTAATAATCGCCAATATGCCTATCAGGCAGGGAAATCCGTAGACTTGGCTCTGGATGACCTAAATAGGCTACTCCAAAAGTCGCTTGACGACAAGGAAATTGCGGTGGTCACCTTTTTGGATATAGAGGGCGCTTTCAACAACGTGTCCTCAGAGTCTCTTGTTGGTGCACTGGCAAGAAGGGGCACGTCCCCTACGATAGTTCAGTGGATAAGGACTAGTCTATTGGGAAGGACTAACATAGCCACCATAGACAATTCATCTCTTGTGGCCAGGGCAAGTAGAGGCTGTCCGCAGGGAGGCGTTTTGTCGCCATTGCTGTGGACGCTATTAGCCGATGACATCCTGACCAAATTAACCGCGGAAGGCTTTCATTGCCTTGGGTTCGCGGACGATCTGGCAATCGTGGTGAGGGGGCGGTTTGTGGCAACTGTCTCGGAGCGCACTCAGGGGGCGCTCAATATTGTGAACAAGTGGTGTAGAGCGGAGGGTCTCTCCATCAATCCCCACAAAACTCAAGTGGTTCCTTTTACGAGGAAGAGGAATTTACAAGGCTTACAACAGCCAGTACTCGGAGGGGTCGCGATCCCCTTTGCCATGGAGGCCAAATATTTGGGAGTCATTTTTGACCGAAGGCTGACATGGAACTCTCATATTAATGTTACCGCACATAAAGCCAAAATCGCCATGGGTAGGTGCAGGAGGCTATGCGGTAAAAGTTGGGGATTAAACCCGAAGATGACTCTGTGGATTTATACCTGTGTAGTGAGACCAATGGTAACCCACGGGGCGGTGGTGTGGTGGACAAAGACCTTGCAGATGGGGGGTCGGGAGCGCTTGGAAGTATTCAAAGGCTGGCTTGCCTGAGTACGACGGGTGCTATGATGACTACCCCCACTGCGGCCTTGGAGGTCTTGTTAAACCTTCCACCACTCCACATTCACGTCCAAGGCGTTGCAAGAGCAGTTGTGGCACGACTACAACAGGGACAAGCGCCCATCTATCCCAGGCATACTGGGAGGTACCAAGACCTATGGGAGGAGCTGGAGGCGGACCCGATCTTGGGCCTGCCTACGGACATAATGACTCCTAGGTATGACTTCCAAAAACCCTTCAAAGTCCTGATATTAGACAGAGGGGCATGGAAGAATGGGCCGCCAATTGCAGGCGAATCTATGTGGTACACGGACGGGTCCAAGACGGAAGATGGAGTGGGAGCCGGCGTGTACGGGGCTCGTCCGGGATGTAATATCTCGGTGAGCCTGGGAAGGCTAGCTACGGTCTTTCAGGCGGAGCTAGTCGCGATTATTATCTGCGCCGCCGAAATAAGAAGACGGGGAGTGTAACTCCAGAGTCGTCATTTATTCGGATAGCCAGGCTGCTCTGCGGGCAATTGACTCGTGGGAGATCAGCTCAAGGCTGGTGTGGGACTGCCTAGGTGCACTAAGGGAAATTAGTAGCCATAATAAGGTCTTCCTGGTTTGGGTACCTGGGCACTCGGGTCACAGAGGCAATGAGGCGGCGGACCGCCTGGCCCGGGAGGGTTCAATGGGAGCGCTTATCGGGCCGGAGCCGTTCTGTGGTGTCTCAAGATGCCTCAGGAGTGCATCCATTAAGCGATGGATGCAGGACCGATCAAGGGAATGGTGGGTCAAAACTCCAGGCCAGAGACAGGCGAAAAAGTTTATCTATAGCTACTCGCCCAAGCTAACTGCAGAATTACTCCAACTAGGCCGGGTGGCCATAAGGATAGCAGTTGGCATTCTCACTGGCCACTGTAGACTAAATAAGCACATGCATCGCATGGGCCTGGCAACGGATAGCCTGTGCAGGTTTTGTCAGGAAGAAGAGGAGACGGCACTGCATGTGGTATGTCAGTGCGAGGGGCTGGTCTGGCTAAGGTACCGCCTCTTTGGTAAAGAGAAGCTGGTGCCAACAAGCCTCAGCCAGGGCCCTCTCTCGGACCTATTAAGTCTTCTAAGGCAAGCAGGACTCGAGAGGGTGCTCTGATGGCGGGTGCTCTGATTGACCACCTGGGAGCCCCCCCCCCAATTCCACAGTTCGGTTAAGGACAGGATAGGGGGAGGGTCTCCAACTAGGGGGGTGCCACAATAGATCCTTGGGGTGTCGCGGTGGCGTAGGCTGAATAGCCAATTCCCCCGGTAGAATCTATCTATCTATCTAATAACCGGAGCTCCGAAGTCTACTCCGATCTCAGCGATGCAACTACAAACAAGCACAGAGCCCACAAAGACGAGAAGAGAAATAGCGGCACTTAGTATGGGCGAGAGAATCCGAAGATTAGGGATTGATTACTGGGACCATTCAAAACCAGCAAGTGCAAGGCTTAAAACCCAAGTATCTTTCGTGGCTAAACTTGATAAGTTAAGACAGGAAAAGGGACTAAATATGGAATCCTGTCAAAACCTCCCAGTAATCCCCCCACGGATACCATTGCGATCCGCCAAATACAGCTTACAACTTCTCCGTCGGATCTACAAACAAACAGCGACGGAAATAGAACTAAAAGTTTGCGCACTGGAGACCATCAACGAATGGTATCCCTCGCCACCGTGGCTACATGTTTATACAGACGGCTCCGCAGAAAATGCTAAGCAAAATGCCGGAGCAGGGGTCTACTCCTCAGTCTTCCGGTTGGCAGAACCTGTGGGCCGTCTTGGAACAAACTTTGACGGAGAAGTTAAGGCGATATTACTCGCATTGAAAGCATTGCTGGACATACCGGCTGAGAAAGTGGTCTTGCTTATAGACTCACAGGCTGCAATAAGTGCTGTGGCAGACGCTACCAAAGCTTCCACAATGGGACTAGATACATGCCGGGAACTAATTGAAAAGTTGATCCTGCGTGGGACAGAGCTTGCCCTGCAGTGGATACCGGCGCATTGTGGGCTTTGGGGAAATGAGCAGGCAGATTCACTGGCAAAACAGGGATCCCAGAAGGACCAACCCGAAATGCCGGTCACGTTCTGCACTGCTAAAAAGATAATAAAAAGCAGCGTAGAAAGCGAGATGTTGCAGGCCTGGAGAAGGACAGCGGAACAAAGGCGATGGGCAGACCTGCTCGACGCAAAAAAACCGTATTCCAGCGAGGCTTCCCAGAGGTGAGGCAGTGGCTCTCTTCAGAATGAAGACGGGCCACGATTATTTGCAGAGCCATCTCTGTCGTATTGGAGTGGTGAGTTCGCCTGTATGCCCGCTCTGTAACTTGGACGAGATGGTCGCATCACATTTGGACACTTGTCCTGCATTGGAGGACATAAGATCGAGCACAAACTCGATAGGAAATTTATATTGGGCCGCGAGACGCCGCATGGCTGAGATTGCCAGGGCAAACTAGGCGTAGGGTAAAAAAAAAAAAAAAAAAAAAAATTAAGTTTACCTACTCCCATTGATATAAAATTGAAGACAAGCAAACATTTAGTAAAAATGATAAGTTTGATGACAATTTGTCTCTTATAATTCTGCAATAAAAGAAAGTAGTGTTCTGTGTTCACAGCAGAATTTTTAGTGTTAAAACCAGGAGAAATCGTTACTAATGTGCGGTTAGTATTATATTTCCTCTCAGTTAAGTTAAATATAGCCTTATATAATAAAATACATTCTGAAAGATAGGAAGAATTTTAAGAAGAAAACGAAAATATTTTTAAAAATATATTCAAATAATAAATTAAAGAATGGATAATTGCATTAATAATTAACTAATTAAATTAATAATTCGTCGATATTGTATAAAAAAATTGTATGTCTCTAATTATATATCTATTATAATCTGAGATCAATCACACTATTTGCAGAGCTTATCTATGCAAAATTGGGCAAGTAGTAAGCTCTCTGTGCCCCTCGTGTGAAATACATGAAGATTTCAAATATCTCGTTTTGGCCTGCAATAAACCTCAGACCGACAGACTAATTTTCCAAGATAAAATTAAAAACTATTATCAAGAGAGTGCCGCCTATTAAGAAATCTTGTTTTCTGATAATATAGAAGTGCTCAAGATATTATATGAATTCGTAAATAAAAATCCTTCAATCATGAAAATTTGCAAGCATTTTTCAAATACAATTACTATTTCAAATAGAATTGTTTATCGTCTATTACAATACTAAATATTTATTATGTTGCTGGCTAAAGGCTAATGCCATTAAAAAAAAAAAAACAAAAAAACAATCTATTATAAACATTGTTTTTTCAAACAAACATATTTCCAAAATCACAAAAATTATTTTTATAAATAAACTAAAAGAATCCATTAAAAAAAAAGTATGAAGACATTAATTATAGAGATAGTAAAATACATTTATTTGTTTTGTTTACGCATGACCTTAATATCATTCTTTCAACACTAGAAAAACAAATGGAATAATTCAAAATTTCCAAAACATCCATTTTTCCTTTTACTTTTTAATTTCCACTATTATATTTCTTGAAAATATTTATGAAAATGAATCAACATTTAGTTAGTAAACTTTAACAAGAAAAATAAATTCTTTAAGATTAGGTAAATTGTTTATCACACTCACCTTACCCTAAAATATTCTTATCTTAAAGAGAGACTTCCTTCTTACAATTAATTATATAATGCTTGCCATTCATTCAGTTGTTTAGAGATTCAATTTTGATAATAAGTTGTCTTTTCAGAATGCATATTTTTTTAAAAAAACTGTCACAGACTAACGTAAATAATTCAATAAACATTTTTTTATTTTCATCATTTATTAATTTTTTATTACATTAATGGAATTTATGATCTTTTAATAACTAAGTTTAATTGGTCTTAACGATAATTTTAATACCAAATATTAATCATTAAATATAGTATAGATTAATCTTTTAAGAACTTTTTAAAACTGATGTCAAACTTGCAATATCTGCGATTTTTTTTAATTTGAATATTTGCTCATACATACACCCACAAATATTGGCATTACAAGTCACGGTTTTGTAGTAGGGATAGTTCAGAGATAACAGTCGTCTGTTAGATATTAACAGTCCAACTGAAGCGATGTGCGGAGCTGAAGAACATAAGAAAAAACAGTAATATGAATGTTTCCAAATCCTTTCGCCCAAAAGATGATGCTGTGGATATATTTTTTTTTTTTTTTTTTTTTTTTATTAGGGGTACATACATTTAAGCTATCAGCTTGTAGGGAGTGGGGAATACCGTATAACTAACTTCTATATACCAAAATAAAATAGAATAACTATAATAATAACTCCTGTAACAAACAGAGAAAAAGAAAAATTATACTTAATTATACAAAATTACACTTAATACTCACTCCTTAAAGTTGCAATGATCATTTACAGAACATAAATAATTTAGACTCAACCAATTAAGTACTGATTCTTTGCCTTAAGCAATTTACAATATAAAGATAAACACAATTCAATTTATCTATAGAGTCAATATCTAATATGGAGGCAATTTGAAAGTTTGCGTCTTCTCTGTGTGTGATATACGGTGAAATGAATTGATTTCTATATTGCTGATTATAAGGACATGACAACAGGAAATGAACAACATTGTCTCTTTCGCCAGAATTACAGTATTTACAGATATCGTTATTTAAATTGTATTTAGAGCCCTTGAAATAAAGGCAGTTATCTCTTTTAAATGCTAAGCGCATTTGACAAATAATCCTAATTTTGTTAATATGAACATTGGAGTTTAAATAAAAAGTATTTAAATCGAAAGTACATAAATTTCTATAGAAAAGATTGAAGGTAGAATTGATTACTTTATCTGTATCCCAGCTAATGGCATTATAATTAAAGGCTGTAATCAAACTGTAGAAGTGCGATTCCGCAAGTGAACTGTCCTGAGATTGCCACAGGTGGTCCGCCCCAATCATTGAAAGATATGACCGCATTTCACAAGCCCAGTTAAATGGCACTGAAACACTGTCTGCCAAAGATACTAATCTCATATAACATGATTTGGGGATACTTTCATGCTCTGGATATATAAGCTGATAGTTTTTGAAGAGAATTCAGCGAAATATGTTTATTTTTTATAAATAAGACAAGCTATATCTTTTATACGTAACACATAGAATGAAAAAAATCTTTTAAACGAAAGGTTAGCGCTCATAAATTTTTTCTGATTATTATTAAATAATTTTGGTAAGCGATAAAAAAAATAAGACGCATTTATTAAAGCAATATATATATAAATTAAGGCATATTTTTTTCAACTGGGCTTTAGTCAAACTACCGATCAGAAGGTCTTTGACTAAGGCTGATAGCAAACATACTTGTGTTAATACATCAATTCAAAGCCAAGACTGAATCGAACAAATACAGTGATAACCTTGCCTAGAAATTTGACGTTAATATAAAATTAAATAATAACTTTTGGCTTTTTGATTTATTTGTCTGTTGCGACACAATGTGTCAATTGTAAGGACCTCTAAGAACGATTGGTTGGAGCCTCAATATATTGGGTGTGATTGATAAGGCCCGGTAGTCGTGCTTCATGATAGATAGATTGAAGTATCGGACAAAAGACATCAACGCAAATACCTGGTAGTTTATTGGTCACAGATTTATAATGATGCTAGATAACCAAATAGCAAGTCAGTTACGCTCATTGAATCAATAAAGAGGTCAAATTGCAAATTTCAACCGCTTCTTTTTGATATAACATAGTTGGTTGAAGGGTTTATAAATAGTGACTCCTTCTAAATTTTGAAGGCTAACGCAATGGAGATTTTTCAATTTTAACCTTCCCACGGAATGGATTTATATAAATAATGACAGTTTTGCTTTGAGTAATATAATACTGGAGTATAATGGCATGCATTCCATCTTACGGTACCTATATAGATACGATAGGCATATCTGCAACTTTAATGGTGGTGGTCACTGCCATTATGCTATGGAGACAGCTTTCAAAGAAACTTGAACTAAGATCGTATTGTTTGTACAGTCCCAATTTGCGATTCAACTCTGGTTGAACAAAATATCAGTTGTGATGAAAGCGGAGTGCTAGGCATATGTGAACAGCATAGCTCAAATAGGCATATGTGCTAGGCATATGTGAACAGCATAGCTCAAATAGGCATATGTGAACAGCATAGTGCATCAGGCAGAGATTTGGTTGATCCCGAGTAAGAGTGCTGGATATGACAATGAGTGGACGGTTAAATTAGCACAAGAAAACACTCTACTTACCAGCCTGATAAGCGTATTTTGTGCCAAACAGTAAAACAAGAAGTCCTTGTACCCAAAATGCAACTTTAATGAACTTTCCCGAAAAAATGTATAAAAGTTGTAAATTGTTTTATGGTTGATTAAATGTATCAAGCTTAAAGAAAATAGTTGGACCATTTTAGAGAAAATCACAAAAAACTGGACTTCCGGTCGACTGGCATCGACCAAAAATCCTTATTGTTACGTTCGTTTGGAGAAGCTAAACGGAACACCAAGTTTCAGTGCAATTTTTCTTTTTCAAATTATGCTGACTACTCATACACATACACACACACACAAATAGACCCTTCTAAAAAAAAAAAATCTGATGTGAAACACTCACACAACTTTCTCTTACTCCAGTTCTCAAAATTGTAATTGACAAATTTTATACTTTGTATACCAAATTTAATGAAATTCGTCGAAAACTGAAAAAAACTGTTCAGTAAAAGAGCACTTCCGGTTTTCTTGAACTCGGTATTTTGGCCATCTATTTATTTCTAATTAAGTTTGTTTAGATGATAGAATTCTATAATCAACTATGATAGCACTTTAGAGAAAAACATAACTCCACCCTTCCCATAAAATTGCACTTAAATGAATTTTCCCAGAGAAATGTTTTAAATAAAAGTTGGAGATCTTTGTATGCATAGTTTATATACGGAGTTTCAAGAAAATAGTCTTATTCATTTTTGAGAAAATCGCAAAAAAGTGAAAAAACTATTTAGTAAAATGGTAAAATAAACATACTTCCAATCTGTGGATGGATCCGCAATGCTGGATAACATCTGGTATTTTATCCGTCTTAGCATGCATATTCATTTTGTTCCTAACCGGTATCGGATTTCATCCATCGTCAGAGCAAATTAACCAAGTTCGTGAACTCTCTACACGAACTTGGTTAATTTGCTCTGACGATGGATGAAAATCCGAAACCGTTCAGGAAGATCATAAATATGCATGCTACGATGTATAGAATACCAGATACTTCCAATCATCCGATTTTTTTTTAAACTCGGAATTTCAACAACATATTTAATTCTAATTAACATTATTTAGATGACAGAATTGTCTAATAAACTGAAATAGCACTTTAAATGAAAACCTGACCCCACCCCACCCCCAAAAGTGTCCTTAAATGAATTTTCTCGGAGATAATGTTTCAAATAAAAGTTGTAGCACATCGTATGTATATTTGACAAATTAAACTTGAAGAAAATCGTTAGAGCCATTTTTGAGAAAACTGAAAAAAAAATTTAAAAAAAACAACTAGTAAAGTGGTACTTCCGGTTGAGAAATTTTGACAGATAACGTACTGTCAGATTCCATGGTGATATCTAAACTGAATATTATGTTTCAACTTTCAACGGTTTTTTCATTTTTGAGCTATGCTGTTCACATATGTGAACCTTAAAAAGGATATTTCCGATGAAAACTCGATATCGAAAATTTGACACGATTACAATACTTCCTCTTACTAGGAGGAGTAAGAGAAAGTAATAAAAAAAAAAAATATGATCGTAATACTTCCTCTTATTGTAAAAATAAGTACAGTTTTATTATTGAAAGAGGAAGGACAAAATACAAGAAAATATAAATAACACAAACAATGAGTGTCCTAAACAAATTTTAAAAGGTGCAAGAAGAATTTGTGCATAATATGGAACAAAATTATGACAATAAACTGTATTCTGAAATTTAAAAATGAAATCTTATTACCTTTCCCAATTCTCTGAGGCCACGATTCATAAGTCATATTGTTTCACTTCAAGTCTTACAAATAGGGGAAATACAATTTAAATTTTAACTTAACAGGGTATTTTTTTTTTAAGTAAAAAGGGCCGAAGCCTCTATAATTCACTTTTATTAATTGTTCGTTAGCTATATTCTAAAAAGGTTCGTTGCAGACTGATAAGATGAATACTTCTAAACTGTCTACTAACTCATACTATTATATCTACACCCCTACTTTTCATTTTTTTTATAGATAATATTTCGTTCCAAGAAAAAAAATGTATCCCTCTATTATACATTAGTAACCAACTAATGCTTTATTTAAAAATGTAATTTATATTTTATGGCCATTGCCAAACGTCTCATTATAATATTATACAAATTTTTTATTTATCTATTATTTAATTATAATTATTAATATTTATAATGTCATTCTTTTTAAATTATTATTTTTAAAAAAATGAAGATTTTCTCTTACTGCAGTTTACAAATTTGCTGCAATTGACAAATTTTTTCAAACTTATCATTTTAACTAAGTATTTCTCTTCAGTATTATATAAAGCTATACTTAATAAAATGACTTTTTCGAGGAAAGTATAACCTTCTCCAGTTCTTTAAAACTTCTTTAAATGAATTTCTTGAAAAAAGAGAGCACTTATAAAGGAAAAAATTATCCCTCTTTAACTCCAAAGACCCCTTAAATTTACTCAGAGATGATTTCAAATAAAAGTTGTAGCCCTTTGTATAATTAGTTCGCATACTTAGTATTAAAGAAAATCGTTGGAAACCATTTTACTGAAAATAGTAGAAAACTGAAAAATACTTTTCAGTAAAATTAAATAACAAAAAAATTAATTATTATTCCGGGAATCGAACTCGTTTTTTTTTTAATTAATCTGTTATTTTAGAAAGTAAACTGATCAATAATTTTGTACAAAACAATATTCAAATATTAAGTTCATTCTGTTCACACAGAATCTCTTTCTATAAAATGATCAAGTAATGGATTCCATTACAAACTGATCTATCCAGCATGTAATTTTCTGAAAACCTAAAGAATCTGCCGTCTCGAGACTTAGAGAAAATTTTTAGATTGTTCTGGTGAACCTGGATTGAATTTCAAGTCTACTAAGTTGGGCAAAAATAATTGCATTTACAAAAGTCGTTGTAATTGTTCTTTACATTGTTGGAATTAATTACATTCCTAAATAAATATGGTTATTAACACTGTTTTGTTATTAGACTTGAAAACTTTTACAAAATATGATGAAATTTAAACGACAAAAAGTCCATAATATGAATAAAACGCTTTATTTTATAATATCGAGCGTTCGATCTGGGAGCCAAATCATTTTCTAGGTTACACAGCCAGATCAGAACAACATAGCTGGTTACAATTTAATGATAGGTTATATTTCATACTTTAGCAGTGTTGGAAAATAAATGAAGTCATTATTTCAATAAATTTGTACATATGGCATTAATATCAGCAATATCTGTTTTAAAATTGATATTATATGCTGTCCCTATTGGTGTGAATCATTTCTAAAAATTTTCTTTTTTGTGAATTCTTTTCTCTATCAACTATTGTAGTTTTACTAATGTCAAAAGTGTGTCCAGTTTTTGTAGTGTGTTGAGAGAGAACTGAAAATAGTAGAAAACTGAAAAATACTTTTCAGTAAAATTAAACAAAAAAAATATCAATTGTTATTCCGGAAATCGAACCGAGAGGTTGTCATTGACGATATGAGGTTAAAAGAAAAAAAAATACAACACTGTCTTTTGTAAGTCTTTTTTCTTTATTTTTTTTTTGTCGTCGACCTTAAAAGGAAAATAGATAACAGTTCTCTCTCAATACACTATAAAAACTAGAGACACTTTTGACATTAGTAAAACTGCAATAGTTGATAGAGAAAAGAATTAACGTCAAAAAAAAAATAAATAAAAAAGACTGTTTTGTCTTTTTTTTTCTTTTAACGTCATATGACGTTCATGTCTATTGCTGATCTTAATGCCATATATATAAATTTATTGAAAAGCGGCCTCTACACGGTCAATATTATTGTCAATACTTTTGTCAATAACTGTGCTCATTAGTTACTACTTCTGCCACCAGGAGAGTGAATTTACGTGTTTGTACTCGTTATTTTGTTGGCTTTTTTACCTTAAAAAATGAATAATCGTACAAAAGCTTGCGTAGCCATTATTTTGGCACTACTCATAAAGTCCTTTAACCTATTAAAATAGTATCGCTTTTGTTTTGTACAGGTTAGTTTCAACGTTGTATCAAACTATTGAACTGAGTATTGATGGAAATATTGGCGCTGCCCCTACACGGTCAATAATATTGTCAATATCCCCTCCATTTCTCAGTATTGATACAGAAAATCAGAAAACTGAATTTCATCAATACTCTTGTCAATACCGATCATCAATACAATTTTTTCACCTTACATGGTCAATATTATTGTCAATACTCTAAAGTATTGTCAATATTATTGACCGTGTAGAGGCCGCTAAATGATGGCACCACTTGTTTTCCTGCACGGCTAAACTATGGAGAATAACCTATCATTAAACTGTAACCTATGCATATTTTGGTAATGATGAAAATGATCTGGCTCCCAGGTCGAAAACTCAATATAGTATAAAGAAGTTTTTTATACAAGTTATAGTGTAAAAGGTTGCTGATTTAATATAATAATTTATATGACATAGCTAGAATTACAGATGTTATAAATATTGCAATGTTAGTTCTAGTTAAGACTCACTGCTGTATACTACTAAAATAAGTGCGTAAATCAGCTTGTATTAAATAAAATTGTTTTTAAAAAGTGAATTTTCTTAATATTATATATAATTGGCGCAGTCGGTAGGACTCTTCAGAATTATAGGGCAGATATAATTTCGGTTTTAACCGTTAATGAAGAGAACCAAGAGATCATCCAAGTAAAGCTGAGTGAACATCAGGTTTCAACATTGAGGATGAGCATAGGAATTTTAGTTTTGTGAGTAGAAAATTAAGGATTGTGTAAATCTAACATATAATTTAAAACACTAACTCAGTAAACAAATTTATAACTCAAATATAATACTTAATTATTAAATATTCTATAATTCAATTGAATATTAAGTATTATATTAATTGTTCCAATATAATTCAATTATTAAAGACTAATATTATCAAATAGTACTTAAGTAAAAATAGAAATAAGTTTGGTAATAAGTTAAATTGTAAATATAAGTTGGGAAAAATAGGCCCGTTTAATAAAAACCCCCCAAAGAAAGCACGCATTAAATTTAACTACCTAAATTCAGTTTCTTCCCAAACAATTAGTTAAAAAAAGAATATCTAAACATGATCCCAGAATTTTCTGGAGAACCAACCCTACTAAATAGATTTATATCAGTCTGTAACAAATTAGTTAATAAGTTCTATGTAAAGGATGATCCGGGAGACTTCCAAAACGAGTACTTATTTTCGACTATTATAACCAAAATAAAAGGGCCGGCGGTTGAAGTGTTCTAATTGTACCACTTGGGCATACCTTAAATCCACATTATTAACTAGTTATCTGGATAGAAGAGATTGTTTTACCTTAAATATCAAAATGGCTGAGTTGAAGCAAGGGAAGCACGAAACACCTTTCGAATTTTACGAAAGAATTCAAAAATTGCTTAACCTACTGATAGCCTATTTTGTAAACAAAACGCCCGACGTTTCTCCGATATTGACAGACTACTCCAAAAATCTAGCTTAAGAGTTCTCCTGCGGGGTCTCCAAGAACCACTGGGGTCTCTCATGAGGACTAAAAACCCAACATCCTTAGCAAATGCCCTTAGCATGCTCACCAACGACTTCCAGTTCAAAATCAACCAGCCCAGTCCACCAGTCAACACGAAAAGAAATTCCCTTCATCTACAACGTAACATTCCCTCACGACCGAACCACTTACAAAATCCCAACTTTGACCAAAGCTTTTCCAACTCGCAACCAACTTACGTCTATAGATCCCCATTCCCTTCTAACAATCAAATTTCCCAAAAATCACACCATCCACTACCTTCTAGGAATAGTTACTATCCTCAACACCAAGCTCAAAAATCTCCGCAACCAGTTCCTATGAGTAAATACTTGTAGAAATCTACAAGAAATACAAACGAACCTATCCGGAAACATCCTAAACTTTACCAAATGACCGGACAACAAATGAACCACATATCTCCTACAGAAAACTAAAACCTAGAAATGACAAATGAAGAATGGCATAATATATCACACTTGCAAAACCTACATCTAGACGACCTCCAGGATCCGAATTATTCAGTGACCGACGAATCCGAAGGACAAACGAACGGAAATAAGGGACTAGGAAAAAATCATTTTTTAGGGTAAAGGAGACTAGGCACCTTTTTCC
This sequence comes from Triatoma infestans, assembly GCA_011037195.1. NCBI lineage: Eukaryota > Metazoa > Arthropoda > Insecta > Hemiptera > Reduviidae > Triatoma > Triatoma infestans. The sequence continues at coordinate 78,184 of JAAEAF010002120.1, read as the reverse complement.
AATTATGAATTTACAGACGGATAAAAACATATTACCGTATATTCTAGAAGAAAAACCAATTTCAAAATCCTAATAGACCCGGGGAGCACGAGAATCTCGTATCGTCGAGAAAGAACAGCGCTGACCTTCCGATAGCGTACGCAGGTCGAACATTGAACGACAGCGAAACCAGGTACTCCACTATAGAGAAAGAATTATTAGCTATAGTGTGGGCCACTAAATACTTTCGCCCTTTCTTTACGGACCATAAACCGTTACAATGGCTGTTTTCCATCAAAGAGCCAAACTCAAAATTACTAAGGTGGAGGTTGAAACTAGAAGAATTCGATTATAAAATAGTCTGAAAAAAGGAAAATCGAACCAAAACGCTGACTCACTATCTAGAATTCAACTAAACATGAATGATCACCACAAAAGAAAATTTCAACAACAATCCTAGTGAAGAGGAAGACGATCCTGATCAGTGGAAAGCTGAATTAGTAAGAACACACCTACCAGAATTGGAAAACCAATCAGTAGTGGCCAGTATAGATGAAAATGAAATCTCCCGAGAAGACATAGAAATAGTGGAAGAACAAGAAGGTAACGACGATCAAACTGTACATTCCAATTATGAAGGAAACACTTTAATAACAATACCTGTAATAGACGAGCCAATTAATGTTGGAAGAAATCAAATTATTTTATCCTTAGGTAACTAAAACCCTCGAAAAGTTAAAATACAAAAAATATTTACCAATAGAACTAGAATAGTAGTAGAAATATCCCAGAATAACTTTGAGAAAGACATCGTAGAATTTGCAAAAGAATATTTACTACCAAATATAAAATACTGTCTCTATTTCGAAAGTAATTTCTATGAAAGATTCACTCCAGTAATAATGAAGTATTTCAAGACCTCGCAACTCCAGTTTTTCAGATATACAAAGAAATTATTGGATGTAATGTGCGAAGATAATGTATATGAAATAATTGACAATTACCGAGGAATTCAAGAGACCTATGAACAAATAAAAAGGAAATATTATTGGCCCAATATGAGAAACTATATCCAAAAGGTCATAAACAAAGGTGAAGTATGCTTAACCACCAAATATGAAAGAGCCCCTTTAAATCTAGAAATGAATTTAACGCCTACAGCCTCTAAACCTCTGCAGACAATTCATATAGATAGCTTCACTCTCGATGGCACTAAATTTCTAACCATAGTAGATAGTTTTTCAAGATATGCTCAAGCCTATCGTATTGCAGGTCACAAGGTGTAGAAATAATTAACAAACTGCTGAATTATTTTACCCACCATGGAATACCAGAAACCATAATCTCAGATAATGGTACAGAGTTTAATAATAGTCTGATAAAAGAATTGATGGCACTACATAAAATAAAAATTCATTTCACCAGTACTCAGCATCCCCCATCTAACGGAATGGTGGAACGAGTACATTCCACACTAATAGAACATATTAGACTTCTGAAAAACCGGCCAGAATTTAAGGACACGATGGAAAATAAATTAAAATATGTTGTCTTAGCTTATAACAACAGTATCCATTCGGTTACAAAATTAGCTCCATTTGAAATTTTATATGGCCATATTAACCCAAATTCCCCATTCGATATCGATATTAATACACAACTAACAAACGACTATATCCACCATCATAAAGAAAAAACTAAATTATTATACGAACGAATTAAAGAAACTAATCAAAAGATAAAAGAAAATATTCTAACAAAACGAAATATTAACAGGGAACCCCTTCCGGAAATTCCTTCCGATATTTACGTTAAAAACTATGCAAAAACAAAGCAAGACCAAAAATAAATATAATAAAGAAACTGTAGAATCAATAAACAGAGACTTAAAAACTCCTCAGATCGAACCCAGACACCACAACACAAAACAAAAAAATACACCTTTCTAAAATCAAAAGACCCCGAAAACCGGAAGATATTCGTCCCACTGTTGTGAATGAATTTAATCCTTGTTCAAATCCTGTTCCAGGTCCCTCCTGTTCCTCGAAGGAGTCATCACAGGAGAACCAGTGAAAAAAAATATTACTTATAACCCTGGGATTATTCCCATAGATTTAGGCTTAGCACAATTATAATTCTCTTTAGTTTAAAAGAAGTTTTCACCCAGCTAGATAATATGGAGAATTATTATTAAAATTTATCAGGAAAATTCTACGCCAATAATAATATAAATCTAGGTGCAATTCAATTTATCTCTGACAATGGTGCTAAACTTAGAGATATACTCAATTATTTGAAGTTCATTAATCATACTAGAGAATTGATAGAGGAGAAATTAGAGGTAGTTACTGTAAGAAACAATATTAAGTCAAAGACGAAAAGAGGGTTAGTTAATGGATTGGGATCAATTGTAAAACTTATTGCTGGTAATTTGGATGCCGAGGACGGCCAAAGGTAGGAAAATTTAATAGAAAATTTAAAGCATAATCAAGAAAATATTGAGAGTCAACTCTCTTCACAATATTCTGTTAATGTAGACATTATTAAACAATTTAATAGTACCATAAGTGTAATTGAAGATAATTTTAAAGAATTAAAGGAGAAGTTATTAGCTATAAATCAAAAATTCAATGACTATGTAGAATTAGAAAAATTAAAAGATTCCTTAATTCAGTTGGATATTGTATATACTATCATATTAAGTTTAGTGAGTGACATGGAAAATTCTGTAACATTTTGCAAATTAAAAACATTGCACCCTAGTATTATTTCTACAAAAGAGTTATTTTTAGAAATTAAGAAAATCTCAGTTTACTATGCTAATAGGTTACCATTAGAAATAAAGTTTGAAAATATATTAGAATTGGAAAAGTTAATTAAAATAGAATGTAAAGTTAGTAAAGATTTTAATAATTTATTTCTTACAACTACCTATTGTGTACGAAACTGAGTTTCATCTCTATGAATTATATCCAGTACCATCTAGGTTTGAATCAGGTTATGTGACCATAATTCCAAAGTTAAATATTTCTTAAAGCCAATTAAAAGAACTGATAAATGGCAAATTGAAGGGTTAAACCATAACTGTAATAAAATTAAATCAAAATTCCTATGCTCATCAGAACAAGTGTATCATCAAGAACTGACCTGTGAAAAAACAATCATTCAATCAGGCGACACAACAAAATGCAAGTACACCGCTTTGAAAATTCCTGAGAATTCCATCAACTGGATACCACAAATGTACCAATACTTAGCAATATTTCCTGAGAAAGAAACCTTGAAGGTGGAACATCAAACCGGAACTACCATGGAGTCTATTTAATTAGCCCAAACAAATGTAAGATTACCTACAGAAATAAACAATTACTACATTCAAGCAAAATAGTAGGACGCCCAAAAATTTTAAGCGGAATTAAATTCGAACTACAAAGTTCTCAACTACCTGAAGTCACAGTAGAACTTAAACATTTGGAGCAAGTCAATGTAAATAATGCATGGCCAAATCCCAAAAGGACATCCATTACTAAAACTATTAGCCTCTGGATAGTACTCCTTTATGGCATTTCAACTATGGGTATCCTATACATAGTGTATCAGTGGCTCTACAAGAGACGCCAGCGATTATCCAACACCACGGCCGCTGCCCGCACTCAACATCCTCCAGAAGTTTCATCTAGGAGTGGAGGAGTTATTGTAAAAAGGTTGCTGATTTAATATAATAATTTATATGACATAGCTAGAATTTACAGATATTATATTGTAATTTATATTGTAATGTTAGTTCAAGTTCTAGTTCTAGTTAAGACTCCCTGCTGTATACTACTAAAACCAGTGCGTAAGTCGGCTTGTATTAAATAAAACTGTTTTAAAAAGTGAACTTTCTTAATATTATATATAATTTACATATATGGACTTTTGAATTTAATTTTAACTATCATATTTTGTAAAATTATAGTTATGTTATACATCATTTTAATGCTCATTTACCCTTTATATTTTTTTTTACTTTCTCTTACTTTATAGTAAGAGGAAGTATTGTAATCGTGCCAAATTTTCGATATCGATTTTTCACTGGAAATATCCATTTTGAGGTCCCCTGAGTAAAAAAAAGTAGTTTTTAGTGAAATAGTGCCGTATGTGTGTGTGTGTGTGTGTACGCGTATGTGCACAGCATAGCTCAAAAATGAAAAATAGCAGAAAGTTCAAACTTGATATTCCGATTGGATATCACCATGGGATCCGACAGTAAGTCAGCGGTCAAAATTCCTCAACCGGAAGTATCATTTACTCAATGTTTTTTTTTTCACTTTCTTGCAATTTTCTCAAAATTGGCTTCGCTGATTTTCTTCAAACTTAATATATCAACTACACATACAAAGATCTACAACTTTTATTTAAAACATTTCTCTGGAAAAATTCATAAGGGCACTTTTGGGGGAGGGGTGGGGTTTGGTTTTCCTAAAGTGCTATTTCACTTTACTATACAATTCTGTCATCTAAATTAATATTAATTAGAATTAAATGTGTTGTTGAAATTCCGAGTTTGTAAAAATGACCTGAAGTGCGTTTTTACTGAAATATATTTTTCAGTTTTCTGGTATTTCCTCGAAAGCTGCTCCAACGATTTTCTTTAACCTAGGAATATGAACTAAGCGCATAAAAAGCTACAACTTCTATTTGAAACATTTCACCTGGTGAAGTCATTTAAAGGGGTTTCTGGGGGAGGAGCGGGGTTATGTTTTTCTCTAAAGTGCTATCATGGTTGATTATACAATTCTACCATCCAAACAAAATTAATTAGAAATAAATAGATGGCCAAAATTCCGAGTTTCAAGAAAATTAGTGAACCGGTAGTGCGGTTTTACTGAACATTTTATGCAGTTTTCGACCAACTCCAAGGAATTTCATCAAATTTGGTACACAGACTATAAAATTTGTCAATTAGGTACCATTCTAAAAACTGGAGTAAGAGAAAGTTATGTGAGAGTTTTACACCGGATTTTGTTTACTTTCTCCTATTATTAGTAAGAGGAATTATTTCCCATCGTGTCAGTTTTTCGAAATTGAGTTTATATCTGAAATACTAGTTTTGTGGTCGTCAGAGGTAGATAATGGACTGTGTGTGTATGTGTGCGGACAGAATATCTCAAAAACAAAAAGTTGCCCGAAGCTCAAACTTGGTATTCCGTCTAGATACTACCAACGCATCGACACGAAGATTTCATCAACAGGAATTCCTTCATTTTAATAACAATAATTAAAATTAAATATGTTGTCAAAATTGTGAGTTTGAAAAACTTTTATGACCGAATATTATACTGAATGCTTTTTTTTTTCAGTTTTTTGTATTTTCTCGAAAACGGCTCCAACATTTTTTCTTAAAACCGGTTATATCAAATGAATTTACAGAGAGATACAACTTTTATTTGATACATTTTGCCGGCAAAATTCATTTAATGTGCTTCTTGGAGAAGGGTAAGGTTATGTTTTCCTATATAGTGCTATTTTAGTTTATTATACAATTCTATCACTACTTAGTATTAATTACAATTAAATATGATGCCAAAATTTGGAGTGTGGAGAAAATCGGTTGACCGGAGTGCGAGTTTACTGAATAGATCTTTCAGTTTTTGCAATTTTCTTGAAAAAGGCTCCAACGATTTTCTTTAAACTAGGCATATTAACTACACATACAAAGAGCTAAGTCTTTTATTTCAAACATTTCTCTGGGAAAATTAAAGGCGGCTTTTGGGAAAGGCGGGGTTATGTGTTGTTCTAAAGTGCTAATTTAGTTTATTATACGATTCCTTCATTTTAATAACAATAATTAAAATTAAATATATTGTCAAAGTTGTGAGTTTGAAAAAACTTTTATGATCGAAAGTGCGTATTTACTGATTTTTTTTTCATTTTTTGGCGATTTTCTAAATTATTAGGTAACTGGTATTTATGATTACTTTCATATTTTTGACGAAGCAAAACCTCCACCGTTCCAAAATCTTCTTTTAATGAACTAGGAATAAAATTTCGAACAAAAGTTATAGGTCTCGGTATGTATAGTTTAGTATATCAAATTTAATGAAAACTATCATGTTTTTATGGAGATAATCGCAGAAAAACTGTTCAGTAAAAACGCACTTCTGGTCATCCGATTTTTTCTGATTATCTTGTTTTTTGTAATAATAAAATGTTTGTATGTATATGTTTTCCTAAAGTATTTAAATAAGTTTCATGCCACTTGAATCCCAGCATGACATAGACCTATATTGTGTTAATCTCTGTTGCTCAAAAAGAGAACATCTAAAGACAAATTTTAAAACAGTTTCATTTCACATCTTTGCTGTTTATAAATTGAATTATTAATTCTACAAACAAAAAAAACTGATGACACTTATGAGACAGCAGTAAGTCCCGATTTGAAAAACTTAATGATGATGTAATCAATGGAACTTCTCACAATTTGTTTAAATAAGCCCAAAACAATCTTCAACATTCCCTTCCTTTCTGTGGGAAACAAATTCATTTTTCAAAATCTTTCATACCACATTAACTATTCTTTTAACCTTGTTATTTGTCACGGGATTCATGCGATGAACTCCTGTAAGAATATAATGAATTCGTGTCTGGTTCCGGAGGATAGATGTGCTACATGAGATGTTTATTGCTGTAACTTAGTTACAGTACTTAGTTAATTTAGTAAGGTTGTCAATTAGTTACGAGAAACATTATTGCTGTAATGTAATTGCATTATTATCATTACCGAAATGGATTAGCACGTATCGTCTGTTCGGGCAAATCTCTATAAGTAATCTTAGTCTATCTACATCTCTTCCCCCCCCCCCTCTTTGAAGTGAAATTTCAAGATTTCTGACGTTTACTGTTTACCTTGTAATGATTTGACTGAATGAAAAATTAGACTATAGTAATAATATGCATAAAATTTATTATTAAAAAACCTTCTTTTTTTTTAAAGTGCTTAACATCTAGCTTCCAAGTAAGGCCTTTTGGGCAGGAATGGAAGGACACAGTACAATTTGGGTGAGAAATGAATATTAGAATAGCAGCATAATAAATTGTCATGGCTATCAATAATAACTGCAATATGGACTGAGCAAACATAACAGGTTCTCCGAAAACAAAAAGTAAGTATACAAAATTTATTTACAAAATGTATGAGAGAAGTACAAGTTTACAAATTCAAATAGTATTATATAAAAATAACACTAGTTTATTTACATTTTAGAATTATCAATTTCATTGGTATAGTTTCTGTACATTGGTTTAAGGGGTTCAGCCCCTGTACAAACATTTTTCGTGTTTTTACCATTTTCAACATCCGTTTTAGGAGGATCATTCCAGTGTTGTACTTCACCAGAACCCCAAAAAATAAAGAAAAAATTTGTACCTATTAGTATAATTGTCATCACCCAAAACACCAGACGCCATTCGCTTAATGTTCTCTGTAAAGTAAAAATGCAATGTAACTGGTTTCAGGGACTGAAGTTATATTTGAAAAGATAACTAGAAGTTTAAAAATCTAACATTTCAAAAACTTACATTTGGCGTTAGGCCTCCCACTAATATGGGAGCTACCATCCCTGATACAGATCCTAATCCATTTACAATGGCCATAATTGTTCCAGAGTAATTTGGAGAGAGATCGAGACTATTAACCCGAAGACTTGCATATGAAAATCCCATGAGGCCCATTCCAACTGTAAAAAGTGTTGCTACTGCACTTTTATTGCATCCAGCATAGGATGCTAAGATTACTCCTATAGCTGGACCAATGGCACCTAAAAAAGTCAATCAATTTCTTAAGTTTTCATCAGTCAATTATACAATAAAAATATGTGAATGGCATAATTATTTAATAAAACATATCGGTAAATGGTCCATATTTATTGATATTTAACCGATTTAATTGACAGACAGACATGAATCAAGTGGAATTTAAACTTAGTTTGCATAACAAAAAGTTATAATTTTATTATATAGTAATTTTTTTTTTTTTTTTTTTAAGTAAAGTTTATCTGCAAAAATGATGCTAGAATTGCGCTCATTCTTTGCCCTCTAACGCCATAATTTCTATTTGAAGACTCAAACTTTTTATACAGCAATCAAAAATAATATTATTGTTAAATGATGGGTCAATTTGAATTCCAATAAATTCTGAACCAGTTTTACAGCCTGAAGTTTTATTATATATTAGAAATATATAACAACTTTTTACATTTTTTACTACGACGTTTCGGCTATTCACTTGCCATTATCAAGTAGTTTATTTTTGATAAAAGTATGTTATTTCTGTAAGTAATATAAATTTTGAAATTATTATAAATTAACATGAATATAATTATATCAAATAACTTTTTTTATATGTTAGTACACTGTATAATACAATTGATTATGTCCACAGATTATTTTCGTATTTTTTATTTTAATAAAAAATATAAAATAAAAATACGAAAATAATCTGTGGACATAATCAATTGTATTATACAGTGTATTAACATATAAAAAAAGTTATTTGATATAAATATATTCATGTTAATTTATAATAATTTCAAAATTTATATTACTTACAGAAATAACATACTTTTATCAAAAATAAACTACTTGATAATGGCAAGTGAATAGCCGAAACGTCGTAGTAAAAAATGTAAAAAGTTGTTATATATTTCTAATATATAATAAAACTTCAGGCTGTAAAACTGGTTCAGAATTTATTGGAATTCAAATTGACCCATCATAACTCTAAGGAAATATTAAACAGCCTATAAAAGAAAACATAAAATTATTGATAAAGCTATTAACAATCGCCATAAAAATTTTAGTTAACACAGCTTATTTTTCAAAAATATTTCATTTTGTTATTTATTATGTTAGAATTTCTAGGCTGAATTATTAAAGAATTATACAGGAAATCAGGAAAATATTCTTCAAATCAATAATACTAAAAATAACGAAATATTTTATAATTTATTCTACTTATAGCCTAATTACTAATTCAACTTAAATATCGAAATTCATTAAACCGAGTTTGAACGAATTATTTTATTTTATTTGTTTTATTAAGTAACATGGAACAATAACTGCTCGGCAACTTAGATATGAAAGAAACTGCATGATAAGTTGGTTAGCGATATTGTTTATCTTCCAGAAAAATAAAAAATATTACCTAATGTAGCTAAAAGAATTCTCATTCTTGTTATACCCATTAATTTTTTTGCCAATATTAAGTCAGCCACATATCCAAGACTAATAGAAACAATCCACATTACTAAATATGGTAAAGCCGACAGTAATCCATTCTGAAATTAAACTGGTAGTAAGTATGTATTCCAGAGGTTACTGCAGGCAATAAATACATAGATATTATTTCATCACTAACTTCAGAAATTTTGAAGTGCATAACATCGCTCATATATTTTGGTAGATCAGTAATCATCATATAAAGTCCAAAATCATGTCCTACTTCTCCTATAATAAGAGCCCAAACAGGCCGAGATTTTAGAATATCTTTCCATGGAGTACCAGTGAGTTCCTGTAAATAGGTATAAAAATGAATGTCGCACATTTACTCGCTATGATTATCATGACTTTTTACACTAAGTACAATTGTCAATTGTCAAATTGGGACTTAGTGTATAAATGAAGAAACATTGAAACAACATTAACAACTAGGACATTGCTGATAAGGGAAAACTTGGCCAATAGTTTCCCTCATATTTCTCTAATATCTATTATTCTAGTCTTACCTTATATCTATTTTCTTGTAATAACACTTGTTTTATGAGTTCTATCTCACCCCGCGTACTGTAATTAAAAAAAATTATACACAATTGAGGATATTATCTCAATGGTAGCGCGCTGGAGCTACGCGGAGGTCCCGGCTTCGAGTGCAGCAGTGTTTTGGCAGTGTTACCTGTAGCGAGAGAACACTGTTCAGAGGCCAACAGTGCATAGAGAATAACCATAGATGTAAACGTGCCTTGAAAAAAAAACAAACAATTGATATTAACAAAGGTCTGAGCGCTGATAACAGTTCTTCAGATACCCAGAAGAATCTTGTTAGCTCAATAACTAAAATTTGAACTAAACTATTCAATTCATTCTATTTCTTCCTGATATGTCCTTATACATAATGATTTACTTAAATAGCCTTAAACTTAGTCTCCTAATACCATCTTTTTAAGAGTGATGACAAATGTTGCATTACCAATTCAGTTACCATCCAGAATTGTATAACCATGGTGTATGAGTGCTCCATATTGGATTTAATCACTCTAAGCGTCAAGCAGGTAATCATTCTGCATAGATATGGTTCATGAAAGTCATGTTCATATATAACATTAAAACTTCTTTATTTCCAATTCCTTGTTCTTGATTTTTTCTCCCTTACCGTCATATTAATGTCGTTTACATTGACTTCAGAAAAATTTTTGATAAGCTGAGCTTTCCACATTTAATTTAAAAAAAAAAAGTCTTGGCAGTTTGTTACAGCAATGGTTTGCTTCTTACACTGTGCAAAGCCCTTAATATGAAAAACTAAAATCATTCAGAAATATTATCCTAAATCGGTGTTCCCCAAGGCTCGTATATTAAATGAGAGTTTCTTTTACTACGCGGACGATCTCGAAATTTTGAAACAGTACATCACTAACTCTCTTGGTAAACTTTCTATGTAAATAATGTCAGAGTAAAGGGAAATCATTAAATATAAAAATGTTTTGTTATTTCGTATTTTACTAATGCTAAACCAATATTTGTACAAGAACTATGTATGTTCGCAGATTTACAGGAAAGCTTGACATTGTATCCCCAGAATTACCCTAAAATCAATTTAAAATTAATGGGTGGTTGTGAATATTTTTCAGAGTTATGAAATTCAGCCAAAGTAAAAACCAAAAGTATTTTCGCCAAGAAATTTTAATATTAAAATAGTTAAAATATTAATTGAAATCTGTATTGGCAATGTTTAATGTTAATGTAGTGTGGATTTGTGAACTATTCACACACCAATAAAACACAAATTATAAAGAGTTCACAAATCAACAAGACACTGTTATCATTACATTTATATTATGCTTTGCCATTATACATTTCAAAACATTTTTTACTTTGATAAAGATAATGTAATTATCGATACTTTGGGAAAATTAATTTGATTTTATAATTGACCAAACCTCAAAACTCTCAGAAATATTTTCTTATAAAATATTTCCAAACAAAATGGTAGATTATATAAATGTTGTTAGTGTACCTAGATAAAGAAAATCGTTGAAGTCTTTACAAAAATATTGCAAAACATTAAGAATGCTTTGAATAAAAACGATATCCATTTGCTGGATTATGGTCGATATCTTTGAGTTAAATGCTATGGAGTTTTGAGTTATTTTGTGTATACAAACATAGAATGAATGTACGGGTGGAGAGAAAGAGATAGAGAGAGACCATTCGCTAAATTTTTGTTTCAGGTAATCTCAAACATGTATCTTATGAAAAGCTTGATTTCGAGAATATGATTGTCAGGGAAGGGATTAGCTCACTGGACGCGCGCTGGGCTCCCAGGTGGAAGTTCCGGGTTCTACTCCAACACTGCTGCCCTCAGATTTTCTTTCCTAGAAGCCTCTCCAGCTCAATGTCCGGTAATGGGCAGTATTGTCTGAAACAAAGAACACTGTTCTTTGCACTGACAAGGCTCCGGGTGCCAATGACCATAGATGTTGATGGGTCTTGAATTAAAAATACCCTTGTCAGTTAAAAGATGAAAGACGCGAAAATAACAAGCACTCTTGGTTTTTAAGATACGTATGTGTAATCCCTGGATTTATAATGCAAAATCAAAAAACTCACGGCCTTATACAAATTACTTAAAAAGAGTAATTATTAATGGTATAAAACTTAATTTCATAGGAAACGAGGGTTTTGTGATTTGTAAGTCGAAGTTGCCTAATAGTTTTCTAATTGCGGTAATGTGTGTTATATCAGACACATTATGTTAACTGAGATTTCAAGTCTTTTTTTTTTATATTTATAATGCATGGCCATTTAATAATCTTACCTTATTTCTAGCTGTGGCTCCAATTGTTGTTGCCAAATAGATTCTCTCTTCTTCCGTGATATATGGATGAGAAGATGGATCATTGTAACACGTAAGACACCAAATAATGAACCATACCACTCCAACAGTGCCAAATACATAAAATACAGTTGGCCAAGAATAATATTCAAGTAAAATGCCACTAAAAACGTTTGAAATAACTGTGCCAATTTGGATTCCTAGAAAAGATGCAAAAAAACTTATTGAAATTTGATGTTGCTTTACTTTATTTTTCTTTTTTATTTTACAATTGAAACAGAATTAAAGTGATTTTTAAGCGGCGGACGCTTCAATATCTACAGTTATGAGATCGTATAAATTATTTAAAAAAACAACTTTTCATTAAACATAATATTATAATATTAATTAAATGTAAAATTTTGAATTGGTGCTTTAGCAGATTGAAAAAAAAAGAAACCTAATCTGTTTTGTTATTTGTTATTTATTGTGAATGTGCTTAGTGTTAGTTTATTGTTACTTTACAAGATCTGGCTTCTAGGAAAATGAAGTTCCCATATTCTTCTTTACTTATTTATTGAATGCTCCCTTTAAAAAAACACAGGATAATATATGAATTTTCCATTTAATCAGAAGTTACAAAATTTAAATGTTAATAAGAATATTTTCTCCGCTATCACCGTTATTTGCTGAATATCTAATTTACTGATAGATTTTACTGAAGGTGTACATTAGTAGGCCCATCAAATTTATATTTCTGAAAAATTATTGGTTCTAGTTACACAGTCGAAATATAATCCTTGGAAAAACAATTATAAAGATTATATTAATTTTTTTTTAAAATAGTTTGATTTATCAGAGTTTAAAGGAAATAATAGGAATATTATAAATAAAGCTTTTGTTTCACATATAACTTTGTTTATCAAATAGAAGTGCATTTTCCATTTGAGAAACAGTAATGAAAACAAATATAATCCGCTTAATCTTTTAAAACGTGTACAAATAATCATCCATTATCACAGACACTATTATCATTCATTAGTTTTGTAAATAAAAATATTAAGAAAGAATTATTGAACATATTCATGTTTGAAATTGTCAAAGACCGTCTTTCTGAGTTATTACTCAGAAATTATTTTTAATAATGCAGCAAAGTGAGGATTAAAAATTGTACAAATTAGGTATGAATTGTGTATTTCTTTTAACCTAAGGTCGACACCATCTATGGTCATTAGCGCTAGGAGCCTTCTCAGTGCACTGCCAGCCTCCGGACAGTGTTCTGTCGATACAGTCAACATCGCCTATTTCTGGACAGTGAGCTGAAGAGGCTTCTAGGAAGAGAAAATCTAAGCGCAGCACTGGACTCGATCCTGGACCTCCGCCTGGAAGTCCAACTAATAGAGCTAATCCCTCTCCTAAATTGCATATTTAAAAAATGGAGAGTAAGATATTTATTTACTTTTTTTAGATTTTCTAGATTTGTGTCATATTTCTATAATTAATCTGCATTGGATGAAATGATTTAAGAAGTAGATCATGTATTGAGCCAATATACCTACCAGCAAAAACTAGTGATGCTAGCTTGCTTCTTTCCAGCGGTGGTGCCCACTGTGAGAGTAATGTACTTAGGGCAGGAAATGTTGTTCCCTGAAAATAACTATTTTTACATAAAATTCAAAACAAGATACACTCTATAATATCTACTTTTTTAAATAATGCCCTGCGGTGAACTTGAATTTTTTCTTGATATAAAAATGATATAGCTATGTTGTAATAAATTAATCTACTACAAATGAAGTAATTTAATGGTTAACTCCGTTGCCCCTAAATCGAAGGGACTCTTTGTAATATGTAATATGTAATTGTTGTAATATAGTAATCAACTACAAATGAAATAATTTAATGACTAACTAAGTTGCCCCAAAATCGAGGTAAAATTTATTTCAGTTTCCCTGAAGGAATTGGGTATTTTGCCGAACTATCCTCCATTTAAAAGCATATTTTTTACTTTCCCTTATTGTTGAAAGAGGAATATTGCCAGCTTGACAAACTTTTGAGTTTTTATAGAAAATACCTACCTCAAGGTCTCGTCTCCTGATATGCAAACAAGTGTTTTTAATGAATTATTTGTATATGTGAATGTGCAATAATTTATGGTTTTGGTTATTATTGTTAAAATTACATTTAATGGCGGTCATTTCAAATACATTAGCAACCTATGTTTTTAATGACTTAATATTTTGAGGAATCATCAACTTCCACCCAGAGGAATGTACCTGATGACGATATTCATCCAGCTAAGAAGGGGGAAAATCAAACAATTTTTTTTTAACTTGTTAAGTGAATGTGATTAATATATACTCTCATCTATAATAACTTATCTTTAATTTTCAAAAGACGTAAACGAGGAATTTTTGTAGTCAGAGACATTTTCCATGATAGCCTGCTTCTTTTTGTGGTCATCGACCGGTTTCGGACGTTCGCCCATCTTCAGGATGTGCTTGTGGAAACTGAGTGTGTAAACTGAATTTGCTCTGTGCAAGTCTGTGTTATCAACTGTCTGACAAGCGCATCCTGAAGATGGGCGAACGCCCGAAACCGGTCGATGACCACAAAAAGAAGCAAGCTCCAGCTCTGCGGAACCAACAATACACAATTTTTGTTGTATTGATTTTTACTTTCTGTAACTGCAGTTAAGGCAAGTATTGCGATCGTGCCAGATTTTCGAAATTAAGTTTTCACCGGAAATACACATTTTGAAGTCCCCTGAGTCCCAAAAAGTGGGTTTTAGAAAATGGTGTGTGTGTGTGCGTGCGTGTGTGTGTATGTATGTGTGTGCAAAAAATATCTCAAAAACGAAAACTTGCAGGAAGCTCAAACTTGGTATTCTGTTTAGATACTACCATTGCAACAGACACAAAGATTTCAGGGAAAATCCATGAACCGGAAGTGCCACCTTAATGATTGTTTTTTTGCTTCAGTTTTTGTGATTTTTCTCAAAAACGGCACCAACGATATTCTTTAAACTTGATATATCAACTACACATACAAAGAGCTACAACTTTTATTTGAAACACTTTTGTCGTGAAAAATTCATTTAAGGGCACTTTTGTGGGAGGGATGGGTTTATTGTTTCCTCTATAGTGCTATTTCAGTTGTTACACAATTCTGCCAACTAAATAATATTAGAATTATATAAGTAGCCAAAATTCCCAGTTTGAAGAAAATCGGTTGACCAGAAGTGCAACTTTATTGAATGATTTTCTCCATAAAAATGCCGACGGTTTTGAACACTAATAAGAACTGTAGTGTGAAGAAAATGTGACATTTCGCAGTAAGAGAAAGTCGTGTAAGTGTTTCATACAGATTTTTTAGTAATTTAATACAGCTCATACTAAAATGAACACTTCAAATTTAATTTAAATGCATGTCAAATAAAGCAGAGATAATAAAATGCCACTTGGCAACAGTCTCTTATTCAAGGACGTTCATCAGAATGTGCTAGTTGTGCTGCTCGTGTGGAATTGCAATTCAATACTTTTGCATATATTTCTCCCAAAGATTCTCTTAATCTTTGTATTCCTTCAACAGCCAACTAAAATTAAAAGAAGATAGTAATAATGAGCTCGCCTTTATTGGGAGTGGTTCGGGTTCGATTCCCGTGGTTGCTCCAAAATTTATACCGACGCATCTCTGGCTTCGGAAATTTGAAATTGGAGAACTTCTCACAACAGAACTTGGACGTTTATTACTGATCAAGAGATTGCTTTGAGAATGAGTAACAGCAGTCTCCCTTTTGATGGAAGAATATGCCATAAAAAGAGAAGAAAAAAGAAAGCCTTGAAGATGTTTCACACCATGTTTTTACTAAACTATTAAAATTAATTGTGGTTGCTAAAGTTACCATTAGCATTTTCTTTCTGCAATGATTATAATTATAATAAGAAATAATCTTTAAACTAAAAGAATTATTTTTAAACTTCAAACGGCAGTTTATATTTAGCTTAATTCGTTAATTAGCTCAATTCGCAAGTTCCCAAACAGGTGTCTAAAAATCAATGTTTCCAAAAATATATTTCAAATAGATCGATACTTTGATACATTATTCGTAAGGCACCAAAAGTACTGAACAGCGTCAAAATTTTTCAAAACATTTGTTGAGGTACTCATTCATGAAGTAGTAATTTGTATTTTGTATTTTTGAGGTCGAATTCAAATATGGTTTTGGATAAGCCTAACTAAAGCAAAGATTCAGCAATTATAGTTTTAGCGGTCTTATATATAGTTGGGCTTTTTCCAAATTTAGATATACGGTGTGCGCATAACTCGTACAAGTTCCATTGCCGTGGCAGTATCTCATGTAGTCACCTTCTGGCCTAAACTCATTTAGATTTTCTATTCTAATAAATACGGCACATTTAAAGATATAGCAGCAAGGTAGTGTTAAAAACCCTAATTGCAGAAAGAATTCGTGACAACTTGTATTCCTTCTAACTAATATTATTCTCACAACCTTCTTAAGTCATTTGAGCACGGTCATCGCTGGGGGGGGGGCGCTTCCCCACAATAATTGGCCGTAAGTCATGAGCGAATGGAACAATGCATAATAGGCTATCTTCAGTCCTTCAATGGTCATTATGTCAGTCAATCATCTCATCAAATACACTTATACATAAAATAAAAATGATATGCCATTTTTAAAACGTTAGTTATATGGAAAGTTTAAAGAAATTGTTGGAGCCATTTTCACTCCAATTATACAAAAAATTTAGAAAAAAAAAGAATATCTGTAAAATCGCATTCCATTGGTTCTGATAGTCCAATTGTAATTGTCAAGGGGACTCCAAAAAAATATTTCTGGGGAAAACTCAATTTCTAAAATGTTACTAACATAATATTTACAATTAAGGAGTAATAAGAGAAAGTGAAAATCTAGGTAGCTAGGAAGTACTGGCTTGCAGAGAAATATTCTAACAATCTGGCACACCTTCATGTAATCTTTAATAGCTTGTAACAGGGAAAGGACATCACTAATACAGGAATCCCTGGTTATGATAAAGTGTCATGACGGAGAATTATAAAAATCTATAATTTAAATACTGTTGCAAGAACAAATATTCAAGTATCACAGGATTATATCTTGAATATAAAACACTTGCAATAGTGGTTTTTTATAAACCGACGTTTCGCCCATATTACAATAGGCTTCTTCAGGATAGAATTGCCTCTAATGCTGAAACAACTCTGTATAAACAAACCTGAACAGAAATAATCATACGCCCGCCCTTCTTGGGATAGTTATCTTTACCTGCAAGGTTCCATTATGTAGTTAAGTTTAATAAAGTCAAGGTTCACATTGGAGAATCAGAAATGAAAGAGCGGATTTATTTACAAACAAGCTCTAGGAAATAGGTCTTACAAATAGCTCTTATGGCTCCATCCAAATGTCTTTAACGAATGGTATGTGTATGTTTGATGTGCGAACAAAATCTCATAATAAGCAAAAAATACAGGTAGCTCAAACTTGATATTCATCATAGGTACCAGGGTGGCAATTAGGTTAAGGTCAAATCTATACCATTAATATCTATGGTTAAAAATCCTTTTCCTTTAATATCTTAGATGTTATACAAAACTTAACAGACAAATAGCACATTCTGTTATGGCAAATCAAACCCTAATGAATATCAATTATCTGCTATACAAAATCCATTTGTTACTTTTGACTGCAGTGTTTTTTTTTTATTTTGTATCTCTATACCTCAACACTACATGGAAATCTGAAAATTGACCAACTGTTCGTTGCTTCTGTATTTAATATAATTGTATTTTTCCGCACTCATTCATTACAAAAGCTCACCGTTTAGTTCGACATTGGTCTTATCTTTTAATCAATGATGTCTAAAAATTACTTTTACACAAAAAATTTAATTAATTATTATTTCTATATTTTTTGTTTGTTTTTTTAC
Organism: Triatoma infestans; assembly: GCA_011037195.1. NCBI lineage: Eukaryota > Metazoa > Arthropoda > Insecta > Hemiptera > Reduviidae > Triatoma > Triatoma infestans. Next base: position 60,169 of record JAAEAF010002120.1, on the reverse strand, counting down.
TTAATTATAATTATCTCTGCGAGTACTTTGCAATCAAACACACTCTTAACATATCAAAAGGAATGATGAGAAAATTTTTAGCTTTGAACTTTTTTTTAAATTTTTTTTGCTCTGCCTTTTTTTTTATTAACATTTTTACAACCTAATTGGTCTTAACACAAGTACTTTTTTAAAACTCTTTTACATTATTCGTTGCTTAAGTGCATCTAAATTTGAAGAACATATATATTTAAATCAACCCTAAAATTTCGTCCCTGTTTTAGTTAGCCTTAGAAAAAGGACGAGTATATTAGATATTAATATATTAAAAAATATATACTCGTGATATGTCTGTACGGCATTGGCCAGACGTACAGACATCTCATTACAATCGGTTTAATATAGAATTTTCTATTTAGATAGCAAAATTGATAAAATTTCATTAATAAGAATTAAAGGAACGAAATGCTTGTGACATTTATCAAAGAGAGACGATTACTTGATTTGCTATAATTTCAATTTTTTGTAGAAAACATATGATTCCATTATTTTCCTCACAGTTAGAAAGGCTTAAAATCAATTTTTTCCTACTTTTTTTTCAGAAGAAATGGGTTAGAAATTTTAGAAATCAAAAAATATCAAATAACTAATGTAAAAAAACTCTGTTGTGAAACACTAACATGACTTTCTTTATCTTCAGCTAAAATAATCATAGAATTTAAAAATTTTCTTCAACTGAAGAAAGAAAATTTACTAAAATATTACTGCAATATTTACTAAAAGATTTGTTGCCCAACATAAAATACAGTCGTGGTTGATTTAGTTGTGAAATCTGTGGGCAAAATGATGATACGTATTAGAAAGCTTTGGTATTGGGCAGAGCTTAACAGGCATTTAGGTGTCACAACTAACTTGCCGAGCAATACGTGTTGGTTTCAGACAAGGAAGGTAATACCTGAATGTGATTACACTGTTGTCAGAAAACAGCAACAGGATCATAACTCAATAACACTTGAAATCTAACGTTGTCCCTTATTCCTTATTAATATTGATATTGAATAATATTGATATTATTTGTTTATTTCATTCAAGAATTAATTTTGAATTATTTCCTACTTTTAAGTAAATAATGCAAGTTTAACTGTAATTAAAAAAATGTTATATACACACCTCTCCGAGTCCCATGAAAAATCTTAAAACTGAAACAGGGATAGCACCCCATTCAGATACAATGGGTGTAAGCAAAGTAAATATGGCTGTAGACAATATACCTAAACCCATGGTATGTTTTCCACCAAATTTTTGAGCTAAAACACCTCCAGGTATATGTGTGATTATATAGCCATAGTAGAATGCAGATAATATTATTCCCTGAGTTTGTTCGTCCCACTCATATTTTTTAACGTGCAACGAATGGCCTGGCTGTAAAAAAAAAAAAAATATTGCATTTCTCTTTTAAAAACTAAGGAATTTGTTTAATCTTTCTTCACTGTTTTGCTATACAGTCGAAACATGGTGATTATTAATATTTATTTAGTTGAACAAAATAAACATTTCACTTTTATTCAAAAGTACCTATATTAGTTTCAGTTGCTGCAAGAAAGTAAGATGAAGTAATTGTAGTATCAAATTTTCGAAATGAGAAGAGATGATTTATATTTTTACGAAATGGAAGCTCTTGGAAAAAATTTGTTTAGCTTGTGAGTGTATGTGCATTTGTATGTGGGTGAACAAAATAGCTTAAAAAAGAAAAATTATAGGAAGTTCAAACTTGTTTATCCGAGGATGTACTATATTCATATCCAACACAAATCCAATTGATGTATCTCGATCCAATTCCATACAATAGCAATGTGGCTTTACTGAATGCAATTTTTCAGGTTTCCGCGAGTTTTGCTAGAATGACATCAATGAGTTTTTAGAAGCACCTGTACTGTCACATATTTATATCCAAACATATTTTTCTCGTATCATACCGCCACATCAGAGTTTTATAACCAGGGTAGTCACCGCTAGAAAGTTGGTAGTATATAAAAGCAGCTATTCAACTTAATGTCCTACAACGAACGGGCAGCAAGTTTGAAGGCGAGATGTCCGGTCTTTGGCAGCAAGGGGTCCTAAAGTAGGGCGAGTGATTTCACCATACCAAGTAGATAGAGACTAACCAGTAATTCTAATGGTTCCACTTTTTTGGGTTGAAGTCTCTGGCAATCAATCTTCTAGGGGGTCTCAAAAAGTTTTAAACTTTGTATTCAAAAGTAATTTCATCATTATCCGTGAAGATTACATTTACATTTAATTTAAATAAACTTACAATTAACTTAATCAACAATTAATATAATGAATAAGATTTATTTAATTACTAATTAAATGAAATAAGTGTGTACTAAATATTTGTTAATGAAATTATTAGCAGTGTACTAAAAGTTTCCACTCATCTATTATCTTATATTATTTACTGTAATTTTTTCATAACTGGCATTGTTACTACCGTAAAATCTTTAAATATATCTATTACTCAGCAAAAAAAAAAAACATTGATAATTAAAGTGCCAATAAAAAAATAAGTTGTTGTGGTTGGTTCCGTTGGCTGGAAACATCAGAGATATTTTCCGTGACAGCCTGCATCTTTTTGTGGACATCGACCGGTTTCGGGCATTCGCCCATTATCAGTATGCATTTGTCAAACAGTGTGATAACATAGATTTGCATAGAGCAAATTTAGTTGATACACTGACTGGTCTTATATACACTTTTGTAACAACTAAATTTACTCTATGCAAATCTATGTTATCACACTGTTTGACAAATGCATCCTGATGATGGGCGCACGCCCGAAACCGGTGATCGCAAAAAGAAACAGGCTATAAAGGAAAATATCTCTATTAAAAAAATAAGGTTTGTTTTTATTGAATATATTTACAGTTACTATATACTGTTGCTGCTTTAATCTCCTTACTACATTTTTATTATCATAGACAATTGTTTTTACCATTTAAACAAAAAGAAGGAATTGTTTTTATGATCAATTCTGCTTCTTTTGCAATTTAAGAGTTATTCACTTCGCACACAGTTGGGATAAAAAATATTATTGACTAAATATTATTGTGATAAGCAGATTTTAGGGGGTTCTGAAAAAGGTGGAAGGTCACACTTCCTTCAGTTATCGTCTTTTAGTCATTATGTTTTTCCATCTAATTAATATTGTAGTCACAAATTTAGTAAATATTCAAATTTGAAGGAAATTTGTCAATTACAAATAAAATAATGTTAATACGTTTATTGCTTTAAAAGTGTACAACTTATAAGCAAAGAGTTGTGAGTAAATAGTCATATAAAAATATTAAATATACAAAACTAAAAATAAAAGTACTAACATTATATTAAAGAGAAATATTAATGAAATAACAATTACGATAATCGGAAAATCAATTTAAATTGCAATTCAATGTAAATTGCAATAAGTGAGAGACTTGTGAGTGTTTCACGCCAGATTTTTTTTTTTTTTTTAATCTAGTGTAATATTTACAATATGAAGATTTCAGTACTCTGAATGATGTCAGCTCAAAAATCTAAACCGTTAAAAAATTATAATGGACATTAAATTCTGAATATTATAAACAGAATATCCCAAATGGTTTGCTCGTTAATAGGTTTTAATCAAACAAAGTTAAACTGTTAAATCTGGAATCAAAGAAATCGTTAGTCAATCGGTAAGTTTTAAAGTAGAACTCGGCAAGTATCTGATATTTTTATGTAACATATACAATTTACTTCTAAATGTTTAAGTAATAAAAAATTACATTTCAGAAATTAGTTTTGAAACCCCGAGATTCCCAGGCCCAGATACACGGATAGATGGCCAAATAATATAACTGTTGGAAATATATTAATAGTAAAGCTTGTGCTTACGCTCCACCACATCTGGATTTGCAAGTTGCGATTTTAAGCTCGTCTGGAAAATCGCAGAAATGTATTTGGTTTTGCATATTATAAATAATTTTCATCCAGTTCAAAAAGAAACGTTATAATTTTTTTATGTAACCAACACACTTTGGTGTAATTGTAATCAATTTTTATGATAAGGACTATCTTATAGTTAGCACCTCCTGCTGAGTATGATATGGAGTTGTTTGCAAACTTTCAAATAATAGATTGGTAAAATTTATTTACAACAGATCCGCGAAAATGTTTCTTGAGACAATTTGGTCAATTTTAATATATTACAAAATTTATTTGGCCGCCAATGTTTCGACTTATATTAAGACATCATCAGGGTGACAAAACAAATAATAGCAACGATAAACAAAAGCAACAAACAATTTTTAGTTATGGGTATTGTTATTTTGTAGCCCTGATGATGGTTTATAAGACGAATATAAAAACGAAACATTTGCTAAGTAAATGTTGTTTTATTAAAACTGACCAAATTTCCTCAAGAACCTACTCAGCCATTGCAAATTCATTGGTCAAAATATTAATGCGGTTTATAAAAATTTATTTATTTAAAACTGTCAGTGATAAGAAAATTAATTAAATTATTGATAAAGCATCTGCCATATTTGTTTACACTCTTGTGCCTTTCTCCCTAAAATATATTGGCAACAAAAAATTTGATATCAAACATTCGCATGTTTTTCTTACTGCAATACTAACAATTCCATTTGAGAAATTTTCATTGAATGTTTATTGTCATTTGGTGAAACTATGAAATGGCAATTTATAGGACAGCTCCCCGATCCTTCAAACATTTATTTTCACAGAAAGATGTTTCTAATACTTGTGTCAGAAGTGCATAAATATGATACAGGATTCGATTCCCGGTCTTTACTTGTGAGTAAATAATTAACTCACAAGTTAATGATGCTGGAAAGCATCAGAGATATTTTCCGTGATAGCCTGCTTCTTTTTGTGGACATCGATCAGTTTCGGGCGTCCGCCCATCATCAGGATGCGTTTGTCAAACAGTGTGATAACAGATTTGCACAGAGTACTGTGCACTGTCACAGATGACTGAATTCTTGAAAACTATTGCAATAATTTTTTTAAAACTTAGTGCATAACATTATTTCTCGGTTACAAGTTTTATTCCTTGTAAGAGGAAATATTGTAAACATGTCAAATTTTCGATATCGAGTTTTCACCGGAAATAACGTTTTGAGGTGCGCCGAGTCCACAAAAATGGTTTTTAAGAATTGGCCGATGTGTGTATGTGAACAGCATAGCTAAAAAAAAATCGTAGTAAGTTCAAAATTGATAATCCATTAATTTTTATTTGAAATATTTCTCTGGGAAAATTCAGTTAAGGCGGCTTTAGGGGAAGGGTGGGTTTATGTTTTCTTATAAAGTGCTATTCCGTTTATTATACAATTCCATCGTCGAAATAATATTAATTAGAATTAATTAAATATCTTGGAATAACTCTAAACAGCAGACTGAACTTTACCATTCACATACAGGACAAAGTCAATTCAGGTAAGATGGCCATCAGACTCTCTTTCCCCTACTCTCCTGTGACTCCAAAATAACTGCACGTAACAAACTTCTACTCTACAAAACTGTAATCAGGCCGATGTTGCTATACCCTTCCTCTGCCTGGAGCCTAACCTGTGCCACTAATATCAAAAAATTACAGACTATACAGAATAAATTTCTTAGACTCGGGACTGACTCACCACGCTACACACAAATCACCCACTTACACGAGACAACTTCAACAGAAACTGTACACAACTACATCAAAAATAGACTACTAAAACTAATGACATCCTTAGACTGCCATACAAACCCTCTTTGCCGCAAAATGGGAAACTATGACGGAACAATTACATACAGATACAAAAGAATTAGAAGTATCCTTAATTAACCCTTCCCCCTGAGCTGCAGGTTTTTCCTTCCTTTTTCCCTGCAATATAAATTCCCAACAACAATATGTTAGTTTTATTTATATTGAAGGATGTAATGTTTATCACATTAGAACTTCAATGTCGTTTGTAAATATGTATGTAAAAATTTGTAAATAAAATTGTTTTGTATTGAAAGTGCTATATCAACATTTAGTTCGCTTACTCCATTTATATAACATTAGGCCAACTGACCGTTAAATAAATATTCAATATAAATAACTTTAAAACTGGAATTGTGAGGATTGAATTTTTCATTAAGAGTAAGTTACGTGAATGTTTCGTAGGAGTGAAATAATTAAGGTATGTGCAAAAATTATTTGAAAGCATTCCTAAATCCCCAGATAATAGTGTTGAAATAAAACCCAACCTGTTTTAATCACAATAGATTACGTCTTGAATATGTAATATTCAAGATATTCTAGATGTTATATGAACTGAATGAGAATAATCAGAAGCAATAAAATGAGAGGCGTAGAACCACCCACACCCGAAGCGAAGGTGAGGAAAGCTGGAAAGATTTACAAATAGGAACAAAAAAAGGATAAGAAGGATAACTCATCCTGCTATTGTAAATTGTAACGCGTTAAAAATAGCTTTCTGTAATATTTAAATAGCAAAACATAAATTATTTTTGAGTTAGTATAAATTTTATGTTTATATAAATTGAGACAGAGGTTGTTACTAAAAAAAAAAACAAATATGAGTAATAAAAACTTACCGAGACTTGAGTAGTTGTATTAATATTTTTAGGTTCAGCATCATAAGGACAGCTATCTGGATCATGAGATGTAAAATTATCAACAGTAGGTGTTTTTACCATTTGGGTGATTGCAATATTAAGACATGCTCTCATTATGTAGGCATTTGCAATTCCTAGAAAACCCATTATACCCAGAACATATCTTTGTGGTAAACATACTGAAACAGATAAATATTCACAATTAGTTAAAATAAAAACGAAAATTATTGCTGATTCTTGGCTGAAGTGATTCGCGCAATTTTTGGAAATGTTTTGTTCATGTAATAATAATAATAATAATTTTATTTGTTATCAGGGCAAAGCCCTATACAAAGGGTTCGGTCGGTCACTAATGCATAATCATTTACAAATACTAATAGCACTAATACAAAAGTAAAAGCAAAATACAATTAGATGATGTTATGAAAATAAAACAAAAAATAACTTTTTATATTACTCGTTCAACAAAAATGATCTTAATTTTAGCAATTCTGCAAAATAATAAAATAAATTTCTTATATCTGTAAGATTTATAGAACGAAAAATTACAGGAAAATCAAAATAATTACTGTTAATTACAAATTGTAAATAGTGCAACCTCAATGGGTTGTACATTGGACAGGAAAATAAAAGGTGGAATAAGTCTTCCGTTTCTTGTTTGTCACAAAGACTACATAACTCTATGGGATTAATTTTGTATGTAATGCCATCAATGGTTACTTTAATAATAAATTTTGAACTCAATTTTGAATCATCTTCCTTTACAGAGGAGATTACTGAATTTTCAAATTGTAACACATTAGGTAAAAATTAGATTAGATTTCTTTAAAGCGACAGTGCACTGCGATCCGGAAGATCTATTACACCCCCGGAGCTTTCTCTTCCCGCCTCCGGAAGTATTCATTAAAAACCATATGTAAGTTATCTAAATTGAATCTTTAAAAACCGTATTGTGAATGCATACATTACATAATATAGCCAGGTGAAGTCTCCGGCCTCCCTTTACAGCAGAAAGAGAACTGTAGAAGCTCCAACGATAAAAACTGAAGGTAGCACTGGACTCGAGCCCCGGGCCACCGCATGGGAGTCCACGCACTACGCTGAACAAATACATTCCCTTCAAACATCGTCAATTGACCAAATATGTTGTTTTCTGGCGCGCTTATCATAACTACCAAAATTAGGTGTTGTCGACGGCGGGGGCGGAACTGCATGCTTTACTATTAACATTGATTAAAACTAATATAAATTTAGCAGTTATACGCCGGAATCGAAGTGGGGACCCCCCCCCCCGTTACAAGACACCAATCACGACACCAAACCTTTATTGGGAACTTTTTTCTGAGTAAGTTCATGTAAACAAGTTTTGGAAGTGGGTGAGAGTATGGTTTCCTCGAAAAAGTCATTCTATTAAGTTTACATTCTTCCACTGATATAAAATTGAAGACAAGCAAATATTTGTAAAAATTATAAATTTGAAGAAAATTTGTTCACTTAAATCGTGTAAACTTCAGTAAGAGAAAGTCGTGTGAGTGGTTCACAACAGAATTTTTGGTTTTAAAACCAGGAGAATTCGTCATTAATTTGTTGTTGGTATTATATTCCCTCTCAGTCAGTTAAGTGTAGCCTTATATAGTAAACTACAATCTGACGCAATTGTAATTTTAAGAAGAAATACGGAAATATTTCTAGAAGTATATCCCATTGAAATGTATAGAGGAAAACAGATTGAAAAATAAAAAAATTAAGGAAATCATAATTAAATTAATAATTCGCCGATTTTGTATAAAAAACAAATTGTTTATCGCTCTCACAGTTTTCTTAAATATTCTTATCTTGAAGAGGGACTTCATCTTACAATTGTATAATGCATGCCATTCCTTCAGTTGTTTAGAGAGTCAATTTTGATAACCATAAGTGTCTTTTAAAAATGAATATTTCAAGACTTGTATATTACTGAAATAAACATTTTTTTATTTTCATCATTTATTCATTTTAATTGCATTAATGAAATGTATGGTCTTTTAAAGACTAAATTTAATTGGTCTTTACAGTAATGTTAATGCCAAAAAAAAATATCATCAAATATTATAAAGATTAATCAGTTAAGAACTGTGACATAAATAACTCAGTTCTCTTTTATAAGTGCAAGAGAAATTTGTGCATAATATGGGACAAAATCATGACAAACTGTATTCTGAAATTTAAAAATGAAATCTTATTACCTTTCCCAATCCTCTGAGGCCAGGATACATAAGTCATACTGTATCAGTTCAATTCTTACAAATAGGGGAAATAAAATTTAAATAATTAATTTTAACAGGATATTTTAAAAAAAAAGTAAAAATGGCCGAAGCCTCTCTAATTCACTTTTACTATTTTTCTGTAGCTATATCCTAATAGGCCTATTGCAGACTGATAAGATGAATACTCATAACTGCCTACAAACTCCTACTGTTATATTAGCATCCCTACTTTTCATTTTTATTGATATTTCATTCCATTGAACAATGTATCACGCTTTTATACATTAGTAACTATTTATGTTTTATTTAAAAATGAAATTAATATTTTACATACTTCTCTTTATATGTTATTTAATTGTAACTATTAATTTTTATAATTTCACTCTTTTTAAATTATTATTTAAAAAAAATCTGGTGTGAAACAATCACCAGTTTTTCTATTACTGCAGTTTACAAGCTGAATTGAGCATTTTTTCAAACTTATAAATTTTACCAAATTCAGAATTTTTGGGATCTATTTATTTCCAATTAATATTGTTTATATGATAGAATTTTATAATCAATTAAGATAGAACTTTAAAGGAAAACATACCCCACCTCTCCGCCAAGTTTTCCACCCAGAAAAAGCTTTCAAATAAAAGTTGTAGCTTTGTATATGTTTAGTTCACATATTTAGTTTAAAGAAAATCGTTGGAACGTTTTGAAGAAAATAGCTGAAAAAGAAAAATACTTTCCAGTAACACGCACTTTCGGTCATCCGATTTTCTTCAAACCGGAACTTCGACATGATATTTCATTCTAAAAATATTATTTAGATGATCTTTTAGCCTAGTGACTAGCGATGGGAGAATTCAAGGTTCGATTCCCGTGGACCATCAAAACAATATTTCCTGTGATAACTTCATTTCCAAAATCTGGCACGATCGCAATATTTCATTTTACTAAGAGTAAGAGTAAGTAATACATTTATAGCTCGTTATACTGAGTATAATAATGATTAATACATATTTGTATAAGATACAAATTTGGGATTTTATCCGTCGTATTGTGCATATTTCTATGTTCGATGGTTTCGAATTTTCATCCATCATCAGAATAAGGTTGTCAATATCATATACAGAGTTGACTCTCTATACGAACTTGATAACCTTACTCTGGATGCAAATCCGAAACCGATCAGGAACATAAAAAATACGTGGATAAATAAGACGGATAAAATCCCAGTTGTTATCCAGCATTGCACATATTCAAGATATGAATTACTTTTGATACATTTATTTTTCTTTTATTAAGAACAAAAAAACAGTGATAAAGAAAACAATCTTCCTACTCATTAAAACTGGGAATTTCATTTTACAGTGCTTTATACACAATTACATACGATTTTTTAAGATTTTCTCAAAAATTGTTATACTGAATTTCATTAACTAGCACTCTAAGAGCTTATCTATATTTGAAATATTTTTCTGAGAAAAAGTATTCAGTCAGGTTCTGGTTTCGTGAGCATGGTCACAGGCAGCTTTCGCTAAGGGGTCAATAAATAGAATGGGAATTACTGTTATAAAAGTGACACAATATAATCTGAAAGTTTTTATTTTCTCTTTGAAAAAGACATATATTAATTTTTATTTAGACTGTACTAATACAATTTAATATAAAAATGGATATACATGAATGTTGGATTTCAAACTGAGGGCACTACATTAGATAAAGACCACCTTCTTCCTCTTCGGCATCTTCATTTTCAGATTCAAAAGTATTATCGGGAATGTCATACAAACGGATGAGAGGCTGTAAAATGATATTTAAAATATATTTGCCAGATTATAGGAAAGTAAGATTAGCAAAACATAAATCACATCTTTAGTAAGATTAGCCAACATAATATCATCTTAAATATTTAACATATTCATTTATTGAATATGTGGATGGGTCCGAATGCTGGATAACATCTGGTAATTTATCAGTTGTAGCATGCATATTCTTTTTGTTCCTTAGGAATACCAGATATTCATTTATTCCCTAAACTTGTTTCTTTCATATTTAATTTCCATTTTGGTTTTTTTATATTGTAGTAACTGCAAAACTAACAATATTTTATGAATCCTTTCTTTTTTTATCATTTTACTCCTAGCTATGAGTACAGAGCAATTAGACAAATTATATGCTCTATCTAAATTTGTTATTTTGCATTAGAATACTACAATAAGTTAAATTTAATTTATTGATTATGTTTGAACTTCTCACCCAACAGCCACCACTGACTAGGTTGCGTGGAATATTTGTGATACAAGGCTGCGCACTCGTTATGTACAGTTGAAGTTGTTCAAAGTTAAAAGTAACTTAAATGAATTATTCCAAAGAATTCACTTTTTTCGATGACTTACTAATCCCGACTCACATATTATTTAATGTGAGTTATGTTTATGTTTCGACCTATTTCAGTAATAAATGAAAAAATATCTAAACAGATAGCTGGTAAATAAAAATGAAAATTTGGGGGGGGGATTTCCGGGGGATGATAGCATACGAAACTAAGAGAAAGCTAATCTTATTATAAGAATAGAATAATACATACCTTATTAGGATCCTTCATGATAAGATATTTGCCATCTCTTTGTTTCATGCATATATCAATAATACATCTAAGTATGCCCCAAGCATTGTCCATATTTAATTTGATCTGTGTAGCGAATTCTGCAGGTTTATACTGCTGAGTTCCCAGAATTACATGCTTTGAAGAATCACGAACATGTACTCGAGAAACATACCTATAAAGAAAATAAATAGTATTTTTCCTCGTTATTTTTTGAGCTTTGAAGTTTTTTTTTTTTTAGATCAACTAACCCAAATTTAATTTGATCGGATCCCGCAAGAATTGCTTGCACAGTCCATTTTGCTAATTTACAAGCGTTATTACGAAGCTCATTAGCAAGTACAGCTCCTCGTTGTATGTCAAGCTTTTGTCTCCATTCAACACCACCTGACAGCTGAAGAATAATCATGTTTAGAATTTTATTTAATTATTTATTTCTCAAATGCAGAAAACACACTGAAATACAGGAAACAGATTAATCTAAAGATCTACATCTCTATTTGAATTGAATACAGTTTCAGAATTAAATGAGTAAGATAATTCATTATTATAGGAAGGTACTTTAACCTAATAGAAATAATAAATGATAAAAATTAAATAGAGTGGAGCACTTAAGAGACCATGATAAATAAAAAATGAATCTTGGATTATGTAAACAAAGAAAAATATTAAAACACAGCTGCGCTAATTTAACTGTGTAAATGGCAATAAGAGAAATAAAAATAATTTAATGATTGCCTTAGAATCCCATTCGTTTAATGCTTTGATAGTAAGGAACTGAAGATCCCCTGAAGGAGTATTCAATACAGCATCATGTTCACATCTAGCAACCAATACGACTCCGTTATCCAAATCCCATTTTCTGTAACGGTAAGCTACAGAAGCTTCTTCTCCTTCTTCAGGTGATGTAATGAAAGGATTCGGTTCGTCAAATTTAAATCTAGCCTCACCCTAAAAAGCGATTTCTGCTTAGTAATTCGTATTTCATGAGCAAGGTAAATAATCGTGTTTCAAAAATAAGTGTAATTAATTACTTTTAATTAATAAAAATAAATAAATGTGTTACAAGATGCTGAAGAGAAATCAATTATAAAGAGTTTGTTGATTAAGTCGTAACAATAAATGATGCTATACAATGTCACATGACAACTAAGAATAGTTGATTAATGAAGAAACGGTATAGATAATAGAACTTTTTGCAAATCCCAACTGAAAATCGTTGAAGCAGCAAACTATTGTGACTGATCACAATGGTTTCCAAAAAGCGCAATCTGGAAGTCATTTTCCAAGAATCTCTAGAAACTTGATTTCTCAACTTGATAACATTTCTAATCGCTATTGTATTCAATCTATATTACAAACAGATCTGAAACTCTAGCAGATTCAAAGGAACATGATGTTGGATGTGTAGAGGGGGAAGACTAAAAGGTCTATTGTGGCTTCCTTGGAGGTAAGGGTGACATCTGCAATGTGTCAGATTTTGGAGGGTGAGAGAACTACTAGCGATTTACTGCACCATTATTAATATATACTTTTATTATTACGGATTTAATTAATATAAAGATAGAATTATAAGTGAGAAGTGAAGAAGAGAGACCCATACCGGTGCAACAGCGGTTAATGTTGTGTTGTTAGCTGACTGGCTCAGAAGGTGATGTAAGCTATTGACTCGTGAATGGAATTCTGACTTTTCACTCTGTACACCGTCTTTAATATGAACTCCTATGGTGGAAGAAGCTTGGCGGTACTTGTTCCTCTTAAACACCTAATTGGCCCAACGTGGAAATAGTGACAGTGGCTTATCTTGCGAATAGCAAGAAACTAGAGATACGTATGTGATATGCCATACATAGGATATACACATATATATAAAGGGAGGAGTAGCATGATGGCTCAACGATGTTTTATTGATAAGTAAGTAAATTGGATCTACACGATGCCCACATTAACTACTTCTGAGTGGTCCATATGTAGGGAAGGGATTAATGGTAGTATGTTGGAGGTGCCATGTTCGAATTCAGCAATGCTGCCCTTATATTTTCTCTTCCTCATAGGCCGGTTATGTGCTCTGAGTCGGTTATGTTGGGGCCGGCAGTGCTCTGAGAAGACTCCCGGTCCCAAAGACCATATAGATACGCGCCTTAAATTGAAAAAAAAAAATAGTACTTACCGTTTTAAGAACTTGTTGAGAAAAGTTATGGTTGATGAAAGTAGCTTCTAAGGCTAAATTTCTAGGAGAATTTAAGGAAGTGCTATCATCGCATGGTGGTTCAACTGAAGTCTCATTGACAGTAAGTAAATCTGAAATTTTAAAATAAAAAAATCTAAAGAGAAAAATTAAACTTTTTAATTTTAAAATCAATTACGGCAACTTAATACTGTTAAATTGTATTATTGTGTAAATTATAATTGTTTCATTGTTGGATTTTGTTAGAAAGTAGGATAATATTTTGTTTGCTGGCCGATTTGTCATCAAATGTTAAATGTTGAATGCAGAATATATTTTACCGAATTTGGTGTATAGATATTCCTATTCTACATAATCTGTAACACAATTGTGTTCACTTCAATATTTTATTTGGAAAGAGAGGTAAATTTGGGAAAAGGATATCTCTAAACAGTTTTGCTTATAGCACAGCAGTGCTATGTTGGTTTGCTATGATGTCCCATCAGCCCTAGGATAAAATTCATGCGAAAAAACACAAATTTACAATAATTTATGCTCTATTTATTTTCTCAATAGGACTACTACTAAAGAATTTATCCTAAAAATCATAGACAATGAAGGAAAACTCCTACCTTTTTTTCTTCCTTAATATCAATCTCTAAGTAAACTAAGCGGAAGAAGAAACTGTGGACATTGAAGTTCCTTATAAAAAATATTTCAAATCATCAAGGCCGAAAGCCTTAGGAACTGGCAATTGGCATATTCGGCCAGCGATAAAGACAAATTCTATAAATTTCTAAATTCAAAAAATGAGGCTTAGGTTAAGGTCCTAGGTTAAATATTGAGTAAAAACAAACACTCGTACTATATAACCCAGAAGCAATCATGAGGTCTGCAGCAAATGATTTCTACAAGAAAGTTTCAATGCGTTGGGAATTGTTTAAATGAACTGAAATTATGTATCATAAAAAGAAGATTTACAGTAACAAGAATGTAACTTTTGACATTGGTTAGCCTCTATGGTACTATTGGCGAATCTTTTTTCGTAAGCGTGCTAAAAATTCATACATTCAAAGTTATCAACTTTCTGGCGAGCTGCTTTTCTTAAAAGGAAAAAATTGACAAAAAATTTTCGATTTTTTATTGAAATAAATAACATGGAATTTAACATAAGAAGTAATAAGAAATAAAATGAAAATTCAACTTCTTTTTAACTTATAACCGTCTAAAAATAAAAAAATTGATCTGTGCACATGAAACAATGATAATATTGCCAGTTTTCAAATGTAAACTGAATTAATTTCTATAAATAATTTTCTAAACTTAAACAATACAAATTTATGATGATTTTCGTTTTTGAGATATACTGTTCTCACTCATTCACACTCTCTCTCTCTCTCTCTCACACACACACACACACACACACACACACTTTTTCAGCTAAAACCTTGACCATTCGCTAAAAACATTTTTTTCGTATTCTGGAAAATCCAAAACATATATTTCCGGTGAAAACTCAATTTCGAAAATCTGGCACGATCACGAGTAAGTGAAAGTAAAAAAGTAAGTGTACATTCAAGATAACAAAGCAATTGTGGTTTAAGTAATTTTTGTTAAAAGTAAAAAAGAAATTTCTGATAAACTCCCAGAGGAGGATTAGGATGGGCCTGTAGTGGACTAGAAAGTTTCAATGCGTTGGGACTTTTTCAGAGGTGCGGATGTCCCAATAGTTATTCCATACCAACACTTATACTGTAAAACCGCCAACATTCACACAATACTAACGGCCTAAAGATGTAACTGAGTAGTATAACTACTTGGGTTTATGGTACCTATAATAAACTCCTCACTCGGAGTTATGCATATTTATGGATGTCAACATTCTATGTACAAAGATTAACTTCAAGGGAGTCACAAGATATCTTTTAGGTAGCATTGGATTTATAATTAATAGCTCTTCCCTTTACTCATGTCTGGGCATGTCTCAGTCTGCCTATCTTAGGCTAAGGCCACAATGGCACAACATCGGTAGCAAGAATCCTGTTGTCGGAGTCTGTAGCTATATAAATCAGTCAGCAGCTTGATCCTAGTTTTTTCGACTTTTTTTGTCAGTTTTCGTGATTAAAAGCCTACATAGACGTGTTTGCCATCAAAAATACTGAGATTTCAAGAGAATATTTCATGTCCTCGATAAGAATTGCCGAATCCAATACCCTCCTTCCACAATTACAAGGAAAAGAGGATAAAATTTATGAAAATGTATAGAATGGAGAAACAAACTTTTTGGGGGCAATTTTAAATGATCGCAACAAAGTTATGATCTCACTCCACAGTTTTCCAGCTCATATTTACTATGATACTTTTCACTTTGAGAATTCCATAACTATTTCTTTCGTACCAAACTTTTAATTTTCCCTAGTTCATCTTCGATGTCAATGATAACCACTAAAAAAATAAGCTACTGAAATTCCTCCCTAACTCTGTTCCTCGATTCCACACTGTTTATAGCCATAGCTTCTTCTTTTTCCACTAATCGGATTGGCATTCATTGATTCATCTTCAGTGTTTGGTAAAGAATATTGAAATATCAAGAAAGTCAAAATTTCCTCAGCGTTCACCAATTATTTGAAATTACAAATGTCCAAAGTGACCAGCAAAAAAAATAATAAAAAATTAGAAGAAGCAGGCTGAATAGTTCTCCCATTTCCTCATAAAGTCCAACAAAAAAAAAATTTTTTTTTTTTATGTTTTAATATCAAAAAAGTTTTTTTTTTTTTTTAAAAAAAAAAGCTCAGAATCTTTTAACAGTTTTAAAAACAAAAATACTTGAAGACGAGCATAATAGAAGTATACTAACCGAGCCTTAAAGACCAATATAACATCCAAAATAAGTTAATATAAAAAAAAGTAGTATATAGCTTACCAAATTCTGTATTGTCTCTCTTGTCAAAAAACAATTTATCTCCTATTTTCTCAATAACTATATCCCAGGAGTAATTAGATCGAGTGCAACACATAAGTGTAGCTAGAATAGCATCAGTAGCATAGACGTTGCCCTCACTCTTCGATAACTATGTAAAAAGCAATTAAAAATTGAATTATTATAACTAATATAAAAGATAAAAAAAGCAATACTAGAATAATATATCTCCTTATTTACTTATGCAGAGGCTTTTTTCTGGGATTACAACATAAAAAACAATTTAAAATTAAATTACTCGAATACAAAAAGCAAAAGTAAGCAATGCTAATATCCTCCCGACTTCAAAATCAATGCCTAACCTCTGTACGGAAATACAGACAGACCGGCAGACCCAAACCATTATAAACATTTCAATAAAACCATTGTATATTCTCAAGGTGATAAAAGCATAAGTTGGGTGAAAAAATGCCAAGGGTGCCTTATTTACCTGGCAGAAGCTTAAAATTGCTTCATCCTAACCGACAACTCACCTCTGAGAAAAACCCATCTCTGCGAGTTTACAAATCCGGTTTGGGTCTAGGGCAAACCCAAATTGCTTTCCTAGTATTGCTAAATCAAAGACAGGTTCGAGAAATTCAAACCGAAAAGTTTCTGATGGAATTGAGTAAGTGCAGATATAATAATTTATTGTGAGCATTGTTTCAAGGAAGAGAAAGGCAACAAATTGATGGCTGAGGTCTTTTTGTTTTTTCCCCCGAGCATCTACACTTTCAAGGTATATATCTGCGTTCGAATCCGCACGGAAGGCGGGTAGAATGTTCGGTGCGCATCGCATTAGCAATATGAGATGGGTATCAGCTCAATGAATAATAGTATGGAGCCTGTCATACAGCCACTACAGACATCTTGGTAAAGGATTTGAGTTGCTTGCCACTAAAAGAGAGATTAAAATCACCCGAACGAGAATGTCCGAACTCGAATTCTATATAGGCTTTTTTTTTTTTTTTTTAAATTTAACATCTATCGTCATTAGCGCCCGGAGCCTTCTCAGTTCACTGCCAGCCTCCGGACAGTGTTCTCTCGCTACAGACAACACTGTCCATCACCGAACAGTGAGATCCTAGAAAGAAAAAATCTAAGGGTAGCAATGGACTCAAACGCTGGTCTCTCTTCAGAACGCATAAATCTTTCGCCTTTTACAGAAAATTTGTAGTAGCTAAAATGTGGGGGTGATAGGAAGGCGCAACCAAAAAAATCTTCTATGTCGGAATTCATACACACCTGAATTAACAGGTATATCCAAAACATCTACTTAACAATTTTATAAGGAGAAAGAATTGACAGGAGGAAACAAATTCGCACATAAAATTTCATGATTCCATTACAATTTCTAAACCAAATATTTTAATTACCTTACGAATAATGGGATCATCAGTCGTAGTCACAGTGTGAAAGATACGATCAATTCTTTGTAATGGTTTTTCATTTTTCACATTTACACGATCATATATTTTATCATAATATTCCAATGATCCGCAGCATACTCTAGACCAAAATTAAAATCCAAAAGCAATATATTTATATTTAAGAAAAAACAAATTAAGTAAAACACTACATACATATCTTCTGCTTCCTTAACATTTGGAAGAGATAGTTTAGAAAGACGGGGAAAGTCCATTTCTTCAATGGTTACCCAATCAGGTCTTACAGTAACACTTGCATCACGGTTTTTAATTGGAGCTTGGTTCTTCTGATTTCTCAGACCTTGTTGCTTCCCGTATTTTTTAGCATTAACTTGATTCTTTCGATCACTGCAAGAAAATTTAAAAAAAAAAAACTTAATACCTCTTGTCAAAAAAAATCCTCTTCAACCTCAAACTTAAAACCTCTTCCAAAAAATTAATAAAGGATCGACTGTGACATATACATAAGATTTTCTCCTGCTTAAATTTTCAAATTCCGGAAGTATATTTCAACCGTATTAACTCACATTTTTTTTTTAATATTTAATAGTTTCTCAATGGAGACAGATAAGATATTGTAAAAAACTATAAAACAATGTGTTACGACAGAATTTCAAATAGGTTCAACTAATGATTCATTCGGTTAGTAATAGTAGATAACATACTAATGTTACCTACTGTTACTAAACATAGGGATTTTTATTTTTATCTCTCTTGCCTTTACTTTCGATACTGTTTGATTTTGAAAAATAATAACTCTCACTGATAACTTTAGTAAACAGATCTTTTTTTTTATTCCGCTCTCGACAAGCTAGTAACATATAAATAAGGTGAGTTATTTATAAGAAAATGATTAGGTTGAATAAAAAGTAAATTTGCAGCAATAATATAATATAATTTTTTTTAGGGCATATTGCTTAGGGCCTATAACCTATTCTTTTCAAATATGGAATTGAATTTAAGTAGGTTAAGTAGGAGAAATCTAAAATAGAATTACTAAAAGAAGTTTTGACTAATTACAGTAAAACATAACTTCTATTGGCGATTATTTATTTAGTATAAGAGCTCAAATAAAATTATTACCCAGCCCTCTGGCCACCTCTGCCACGTAGATTTCTCTGGTTTTGGCGGAAACGGCCTCTCTGATAAGGCGGTTTCTGAACCCGTGTAGTATCCACCAGGTGAAAACTGCTTTCATCTTCTTCGTGATAGTATGCATACTGACTGCCGGCACCAAATTGTGACTGATACTTGCCTATTACACAATCAGATGTTACATGATTTCTACGAATTTCTCAAAACACTTGAGATGGAATTCATAATTGTTCAAGATGGAAGATTCAATGAAATGAAATTCACTGAAGCACATTTAATCAAACTGTACTATTTAATATATTACAATCAATGAGTTACATACTAGTGTACTTTTTATCCTGGAAGGTGGCACCTGTCCAATCAGAAATCTATATAAAGAAACACAGTGTATTACTAACTAATAAAAATAAAATTCTTTCATCCATAACACATACATTCATACATTTCATGTAATTAAATTTAAAACCAAAAATTCATTAACTTACTTTTCCAAGTCGATCACCCTTAGAAAATGGTTGGTAAGGCATATCTTTGAACTGCTCAGGCATATCGCAAGGTCCCCAACCATGGGGGTTATCCTGTATTACAGGCGTTTGAAATCTTGGTAATTCCAAATTTTCTTCTCTTTCATGATCTTCCATTATTCCAGGCATAGGTAAAAGTGTGTTAGTAAGGACTGTCATGGCTGACACTGCATTTACAACCCCTCCCATCACCACGACAGTATGTACTGTAGTTCATTATATCGATAGTTTATCGAATTAAACCAAATTAGAGATCTTCTTTAAACTCAGAAACACTTAATTCAATCAATAGTATATAGCTGATAGAATCGTTTAAGTTACTAAATGAATTACCGATTTTCTTTAAACACAGAATTTTGACAAAAAATTTGGTTTTAATTAATATTATATATGATTGAATCGTTTAATAAATGAAAACAGCACTTTAGAGGAAAGCATAAGCCCACCCCTTCCCAAAACACCCTAAATAATTGGTAAAATGTTACAAATAAGTCATAGTTAATTTTTAGAAGATAATTGTTATCTACATGTAAACAACAGTTACTGAAACTTATTATTTCATTTTTCAGTATTATTTCATTGTAAAAAAATATATTAATTAATAATTGTAAAAGTATTAGCAACAAATAATTTCTGTTCTGTTTAGATGATCCCCTGAAGGCGCCTGGAAAAGTTCTGGATAAATAAAAAATAATAACTATCGATTGAGAAGTTTAAGAAAAAATCTCATACCTTTTAACTACAAATAAAAATAAAGTTTAAAAAAGTATCAAATATTTAAAAGATAAAGGAAGAAATAAAATTAATGTTAACTAGGAGTAAGAGAAAATGAAAAGAATGAAAGATTAGATGTCAATGTATCGATATTTATTAATCATAAAGGGTAGCCAAAGTTGCTGTGGTTGGTCCGCAAAGCTGGGAAGCATCAGAGATAATATTCCGAGATAGCCTGCTTCTTTTTATGGTCACGTTTCGGGCGTTCGCAACTCAGGATTTTTGCTTGATATCTTTAATTACAGATGTATTGATTTCAATAATATTTAAATAAAGGATTGTCGGGTGGAAAAGACAACTTGCGAAGAAGATAATGTTAGTAAAAGACAGATAGTCGCGTGATGATAATGTAAATAACAAATTAAAAGTATAAATTGACTTGTCTACCAGCGCTGGCTATATGATGAAAACCTTTGCCACAAAAAAAAATTCTAAATAATAGCGAAACTGATTCACCTTGTAAATAAGATGAGCCTATGTGTTAAGAATAGATTTTTATAGCTGAATTTAGCGAAGATATAGTAATTGTAACGAATTATCGAACAGAAAACAGAAACGGTGATTACATAATTAAACAAGCTTAATTATAAGTACTTGCGTAAAGAGACGCATGAAAGCAAGTAAAAAAATCAAAACATTCTCAATTTGAAAAGGCCATAAAAATGAGTTCAAGTCAAGCTCAATTAACCGTGGGAAACTTGCGATTAGGATGGCTCCCTTTAACTCGCAAGTAACTTAAGGGGAATAGGCGGTAGGACAATGCTGACAAAGTAGTCCGCGGCGCTATCTTTTGGTGACGATCGATCATACCGCCAGCCCTGTAGACTTTGCTTCCTAAGATCACTGATTAGGGAGCGGGCAATATGGCGATGAAAATGCATGCGGAAGCTTCGGTAACAGAAGAGAGAGGTTCGCTTCAAATCGGTAACAAACATGAGAAGTTCCACACAAGTCTCTGATCTCGGTTGAGGTCGTGTTTCGCGAATTTCCAAAAATCTTTGAAAAGAAACTGGCAGGGGGATAAACCGCCAATCGAATCCAGAGGGAGATGCGGCGCGACAAACAGGCGTTGATGCCCTCGTCACAGAGGAGGCAACCGAGTTCTTGAAAATTGTGGGCACCGATGAAGTTCGAGTATTGTCGAAAAGGCAGTCGGCGGAAACCACGATGAGCTGAGAGGCGTCGGAAAGAAGCGAGAAATGGGGAGATGAAAAACTCCGAGGCGATCTCGAAATTGATAGCCGTAGTGGCGAAGCAGATGAAAGCAACCGTGGACCTCAAAGTGACTACTGCTCCACAATGGCGCATGCAAAGGAGCCGAGAATTCCACACTTGACGGTGAAAGATAATGCGTTCTGTTGGGAGATTGCCCCATGATTATATAAGGGGACGAAGCTTTGTTGCATTGGCCTTGAGGGAGGCGCACTATTTGCAACCGTCAGGAATCCAATAATGCTTAAATATTTGACATAGGTTGTTAGCTCTGGCATCCTATGATGGAAAACGGGCGACGGTCAATGATGACATGGGTAAAAATATTTAAGAAGCAAAACTGGATGGCGGAAACCATAAGGAAGAGAAGCAGACGAAAGTCTACTGCCGACTCGAAACAAATGATGATCGTCAAGAAAAACATTTAGATATCGCATCAGACAACGACGCAAATACGAGTCCTGAGCCTCATGTAACTCTGGCGAGGTGTGTAGATTAGATGATGGGAATTAGCTTGTTAGAAGATTCTTGGAGGTCACAGACAAAGAGGAGCAGACGGTTTTCAGCAACTAAAGGCAAAGCGTGGGCAATAAACAGTGGCCCGCTTGAGTCAAAGAAATGATGAGAAGCGTACGTTATGGCTTCTGGCAGACGGTGGTGGTACGATATTGCGGGAGGTTTGACCAAAAAGTATAGCGTGATCTATATTTTGGCGACGACCAATTATATAATGAATTAGCACAAATTGTTCAAGTTGATAACGAGAATTCTGAGAAGAAAAGAAGATATATTTGTACTTCTTTATTTTATTTATTCGAAATAAGTACATCAAACAAAATTTAAATTCTAAATAACTATATTATTAAGTGCAAAGTTAGCTCCATCTGTAGTGAGCGTAGGCTCTATTCGCTTCGCACTGTTTATGAAGATCTTGTTTCTTCTTGACGACTTTACCCTAAAATTAATAGAATTCGTAAATATTCAGCAATTTAAATTAGCCAATAGTTTAAGAATATTCCATATGTCATATAAAGTAATTATGATGTTAGTGGCCAGGTAGGAGGTATCTGCAATATTCAAGTGGAAAGCATAAGTTTAGAGGTATGCAAAATATCACAACCAACGACTAATGGAGTATAGTGGAGAGGTTCGATGTTAGATATTTGAGAGGAAATGGCTAAAAAGCCAAAAGCATAGCGAACTGAAAGATTTCTTATGATCCGTTAGGTTTTAATGTTTAAAAATAGAATGTACTTGTCGGTGACGTAGAGAATATGAACTTGTTTGTGTATGTGTGTGAAGAGCTAGAGCTTGCCTGTGGGCTCACTAAACGCAAATAGTTGCACATATCATTTCATTTATTGACCCTAATGTAAGTGTGAATATTGGTGGTGTCAGTGTAACCGCAGAGACGCAAGATCTGAAGAAGTGGCTAGTCAATTACCCCTAAGGGGGTCTCGAGAGATTAATGGAAGCATCGGAGATGTTTTCAATGATACACTGAGTATACCAACTAAATTTGCTCTGTGCAAGTCTATTTTATACACTATTTTGACAAATCATCCTGATGATGGGCAAACGCCCGAAACCGGTCGATGACCATAAAAAGAAGTAGGCTATCTCGGAAAATATTTCTGATGCTTTCCAGCTATGCAGACCCAACCATAACAACAGTTTAATGGAACCTTAAATGCAGGATCTTCAGGTCACAAAAGCTTGTTTGTGCTCTCAGAACAATTCAATAAAACTTATCTATGAAGATCTAAGTGAGCCTTGGATCCTCACACATTCCGGGCAGACTTTTCAATTAAGAAGCTTTCTTCGTCCAGGGATAAGGAATAGTATTGCGACCTTTTATCAAATTCAGGCTCTATATGTCCTTTTTCTTTCTAATTTTTCACATATGACGGATAGACTAGATAAAAACGATGAGAGATATCCACTAACTAACCTTTTCCTCAAGGTGGGCACTAGAGAAGTAAACAAAACTAATTACCGCGATAGAGAGACTTAAATGTAAACACAGTACAGATAAGCTGGTATTTGTGTAAGAGAGGCTGAATTGTTGTGATCAGAAGAAAAGAAATGCAGCAAGAATATTTAAACCGAAGATAGCTTGTTGGAAGCGTATCGAGGGATGATCGAGTCTTGGACGGATTAAGAAGCTTCAAAGTTATCGAAGCTAATTGCGGACTGACTATGCTTATAAAGGTCTCAAAGTACTAGATGACTGAATTGTAATTAAATGACGTGAACTGTAGGTTCATAAGGATCTCAATTTGGGAGTGACATTCTGATCATAAGTAAAATTTTTGTAGAACGCTTACCTCGTGCATACTAGCGCTAATCATTTCATTAGCTAATTTTACATAAAATCTTGTAGTACGAGGTTCACTTTTGCCTTGTTGAATGAGCCAGTTCATTGAGAGGAAAGTTGCTCTTCGGTCAGAAATGGGCACTGGTACCTAAGATAAAAAAAAAACTGAAAAGCATCGAAAAAAGTATTTTTTACTTTCTCTTATTGCTGGTAAGAGAAAGTAATTGCGATTATGTCAAATTCTTATTTTCAATTGTGATATACGATCCAATCTTCTTTGAAATACTAATTTTCATAACTACACGATGACTTAATTCTACCACCCTGCAATACCAAATACATGTGGACTTAGGAGCGGGTTATGTTAAGAGAATGATCTTGTAACTGGAAGGCCCCCAGTTCGAATCCCGCGTATATTACTAAATTTAAATTTGTTTAAAAAAATGTTAATGATCAAGTATCTGCTTCCGCCCCGCCCCGTCTTCGACATCTAATTTGGTAGGTGGACGTTTATAGCCCACCTGAAAAAAGGCATTAACTTTTACATGTGGACTTCATCAAGATTTAGTTGTAATCATGTTTCTAAGCATCATCTCAAATCTATACCTATCCTTGTAGTTAATAACTGAGAATTACACCAATTTTTATGTGTAAAAACTTCAAAGTTACTAATTTTTAACGTGAAATAGAGTGTTAATCAAAGTACCAACCTGGTAAGTAGAACCTCCTCTTTTAATTGGTGTTAAAGCTAAAACTGGCTTACAATTTTCAACTGCTTTGTGAAATATCGTCAGCGGATTTAACTCAATGGTTGCCTTTATTTCTGGATCAATTTCTCTATTATATTTTTCAACTTGAATACGTTTAACTGTTTCGAGTGTCTGAATAAGAATAATATATTTAATAATATAATTAACTTTGTAAGTGTTAATCCAAATTCAAAATAAGTGTAAGTGTTATAACTGACAAAATAACTTACTTTATTAACCTGATATCTGGCAAGTTCCTTCTTTCCACAACGCATAGCATAATTTATAAACTTTCTGAAACCAAAAGTTAGTTTCGACAGTTGTAGTCGTTTTTTAAGTAGTCGTGATGGCTTTTAATCAGTTTTCATTAAGATCTTAATATAATTCATAAAAAAATAATTACTGTCACTTTATACTGACTCTAACGTGCTATCGTAAAAAACTGAGGAGGACTGTTCACTTCTGGCAGCTTTGATTGGAATGTGAGCTAATTTCTTTGCATCTTCAGTTCCTTTAATTTTATCTAATTCTTTTCTCTGGAAAATGGGTTCTATAAAGTTTGATCCATAGGAAGCATTCCGTGCCCCATCAAAATGACTGAAAGAAAATAAAGTAATCGCAAATAGTAACAAATTAAAGGAAACAGATTGCCAAATTTAACAGCTTGATAACGTACGGATCAAAGAAGGTCTTTCTTAACACATCTTTTAAAAAGGCCGTATTTTTATAAAGTCGCTGAGTGTTCATCATTAGATTTACATCTAGAAATAAAATTCTAATAAAAAACTCAGTGATCTTAAAACAGTATAATTCTTTTCAAAACATTAATACAATTTTAATTAAATTTCTAAGTTAATAATGTTAAAGTCACTTTTATTCAAAAACTTGACTATAACCTGCGCATAGAAACCTTTCACTACTATATATGTATAAATAGGTTAATTCTGATCCTGGAATGGGATGGTAACAACAAAAGCCTAAGACACGAACTTGTGATCATCTACGATAAATTTATTTCAAAATTGCAAATAGAACTTTTTTAAGGTAATTGAAAATGAAAAACAAAACATTCATAAATATAAATTTATTTTACACAAGGGATAATTAAGAAGTCATTTTAACATCTGCAGTTATTTATAAATCATACTTTTTATTTAATTTGAAGTCTCACTTTTGTCCAAGTCTATAATAATGGATTCTTTAGGGATAAACCAGCACCACATATAATATGGATCAATAAATATGTAATATATACATATCTTGGAAACTATTGCGTTTATTGCATTGAGATTTACACAGCTGGCAAGAAGATCTAAGAGTTTTAGTAGACCTCGACGTGAGCGCGATTGGTAGCGCGGACTAGTAGTCAAGGCGATACTCGATTTACGCCACAGATTCGCAACCATCGCCGGTATGACCAACCTTTTGCTGCCGTAATCCTGCCACGCAGATGTACAACATCAGACACAGGAGTGCCATACACTTTTCTTTCACAAATCCCCACAGAAAGAAGTCCATTGGGGTCAGGTCCGGCGAGCGTGGTGGCCATAGCGCTGGTCAGCCTCTCCCAATCCAGCGGTCCCGAAATGTCTCATCAAGAGACGTAATGAGGAAGGGCACCGCCCTGTTGAAAAAAGGTGTCCGGTGGCAGTGGTGGAACAGCGTACTTCCACAGCATGTCCAGGTACGTGGTGCTGGGCACTGTGGGTTTATGCAAGAAGAATGGCCCAATGATGTCAGTCTTCAGCAGGCAGCACCACACATTCATCTTCGGGCTATCACGTTCGTATCCATAGCATAAAGGTAGATGTGTGTGTTCATTTTTCCACAGACATAAAATGCGGCCTTGTCCGAAAAGGCTATCACTGACAGATAGGCGTCATCCTCGGCACATTGCAGCATCAGCTCAGCAAACTTTCCGGAGGGCGATCATCTGGCCGAAAAGCATGCAGCAGTTGCAGTTTGAAACACCGTACACGCAAGCGTTTGTACGAATCATGCACAGTGGATTTCGGAATGATCAGTTGTCATGCCACGGCACGAATCGATTTCCTCGGTCCTTTGACACGGCCTATATACGGTCGATGGCCATCTGGGTGATCCGGTTTCGGTGTTTTCCCCGTTGTGTTTCAACACATCCTGTCTGCCGAAATTGCTGATCCCTGTGCACGATACTACTGCGAGCGAGGGGTACTCGGCTATGCTCTGCCCGAAAACGCCATTGCACTTCGGCCAGCCACAAGACGCACGTGCCTTCTCTTGCTCGGAAAACGTCCTCTCGCAGTGCCGGTCGCGGCTCAACTGCCGTGAACAGCTACAGTCCGAGTTCATCTTGTGTACACATGCGACTGCGAGTCGGGCCCACTATCTCACAGAACTTTGAACGTTTCTCCTTGCCGCTACCAAGGCGCTCACGTCGAGATCTAGTAAATCTCAGTATTCTTGCCAGCTTTGTAAACCCCAACGCTGTAGTTTCTAAAATATACGTATTTCTTTTTCGTTAGTTCGTTCCTAGATACCTTGTATATATACATTCTAGATATTATGTAGATTTAAATTTCTAATGTAAGGTAGGCAATACTTTTTTAACACACAGATATCTTATTTTGTATTTGTTGCCCATCAGATTTTAATGACCATCATTTCATTACATAGTTATCCAATAGGAGATTGATAGGTATGCTACGTCGTTTAGCAACCTAACAATTTTAGGCAGCATGTTTCTTTGTATTTTTTGTATAAGTGCTTCTCTCGTCTAATGATTTCTCATTTTGAATGTAAACAAAATCAAGTTCCTCGAATGCATTGATTTTTGAATTGTTTAAGCTTTAATGATGAAGTATCTTAGTTATTGAGAAATTTTCTAATTATTGTCTTCCTGTTTTTTTTTTTTGCTTAGAAAATGTATATACTTCCATGAAATACCCAACTATTAAAAATTAAAAATAATAGATGCTGCAATACTTTTACGCAGTAAATATTTTCTTTTAGTAATAATTCTAATACCCTTCTTAAATATGGGGTTGGATTCGTAATTCTGGATAACAGCTGGGATTTTATCCGGCGTAGCATGCATATTTGTGATGTTCCTAATTCATTCTTTTAGCTTACCTAAACAACATTGACTTTATTAAGAAGCTGATCAAAGAGAAGATACATTAACAAATAAATATCATAGGCAGAAAGTGTACATCTTATTTTTAAATTTTGTAATGATTATTTTGTAATATATTTATAACTAGGTAGCGAAGGCCGGAACTAAACGGCGAGGGAACTGCAGCGTGCTACCACACGCCCCCTCAATAAAAATAGCCGATTGGAAAGCCTTTGCCCTTCATGGACTGTTACGCCATAGATTTATTAATTATTATAGATTTATAATGGAAAAGATACTAAATTCTAGCAATTTCCGTATTTAAATTAGGCTTTTTTAAAATTATCTTGTTTGGATTTTGAAAATTCAAATCGCCCATATGTTTCTAGCCCTGTTTCTTCTTTCTGGCGCTAAATCGAAAGGCTCATTTATGCAAAGCCATTGAAACCACATAGCGTAATAATGTGATTTAGTTGGACTTTTAATAAGTGATTTTATTTTATTTTTCAGTCAATTTTTTTTTTACAAAAATGGATGAACTATTGCAAAAAGTTCGGCAACTAAACCGAAGAGTACAGATATTGGATGGGTATGATGATGATATTTCTAGGGAATGTTTAAAATTGCTTGAATCTATAAAAGAAATTAAGTGTTTAATAGCTGAAAGAAAGAAAATTCTTCAAAATAATCAAACGGTACCAGAAGATCAAATGGTTAGTTAGAATAATTTTTCATTATTGAACATTGATTTATTTATGCTTACAGCACTGTATTTAACATTTTCAGTGCTGATTCAGTTATAAATGGGTCTGTTATAGTTTAATTTTGTTCTTTCTTTATGTAGCGACTAATTAACAGACTGCGAGTATTACAGGCGAGAATGGCATATATGAACGTTAACTTTCCAAGAGGAATTATCAGGTTTGAAAATGATAATAGTCCAGCACGACAAACTTCAGAAGAGGTATGTAAAATTAAGTTTTGTTCTTGTTAAAATCATAGTATTTTACAGTCCAATATAGTAAGGCCAAAAATTGTTTAAACAAATTTCAGGCAAGTAATCATTACTTTTTGCTTCTGTCAATTTGTTTGTGCAGGTGTCTTCTGTTAAGATTGAGACATCTGATGAAAATGTACCCGTTTCACAAACCAATTATTCGTCCCCTCAACCTACAGCAGAAATTTCTGCTCTTACTGTACCAACGCCCAAGCCCAGGGGCGATTTGCAAATCTCAGTTAGTTATGTTTCTAATTTAGAATTCCAGAATGTTCCTCCGTAAGTATATTTGTTTCCTTATATAATTCTATAATAAAATAATCCATATTTTTATAAAATTGTATATATTCTCAAAGGTGTATGATTTTCAAATAGTTTCTTGTGTTTTAATTCATTGTTTAAGCATTCTATATGTTTTTCATAACAAATCATTAATTTGTACAAACACTATATTTTCAGATACATGAAAGGCAGATTAAAAGTAACTGATGTGAACTTATTTATAGACTATTATAATAATACATTAACTAAAAAGTACGAACTATTAAAAAAATCTAAAAATACAATTAAAGTTAAAAATGAATTAGATAAATTTATAAATTGGAAATCTCAAATTACCTCTGATACAACAGGTTGTATACATATTTCATTTTGTTTAGTGCTATGACATAGTTGAATTTTATTAAAAAAATATGTTTTGCTTCTTAGGATTATATTTCTGTACAGCTGATGATTTTTTTACCGAAAGTGGAATAAAATTTGGGAAGAAGGAATTTTCACTTATCACAGTGTTAAGACATATGAAAAGGATTAGAGAAATAAGAAATAAAAAACTCATTTATTATGTAGCTTGCTTTTAAAAGTTTTTATGCAATTTATTTTAATTGAAATGTAAATTTTTATAAATCCGTTAAGAAATACAGGTAGTTGTCCATATATACAAATATACTTAAGAGAGGGCGATTCTAAGTAACTGAAATCTTTTTTTTCATTTTTCTATATACGTTCTTCAGATTTTGATAATTCAGATGAGAAAGAAAAATATTTCTTTAAACTCAGGGTAATTTAAGGTTATTGCTTATTAAATACTAAAATATTATTATTTTTAAATATAACTATTCTACAGGTGAGACCATTCATTTACTACATTTAGCTCTCTTTCAAAATTACAAATCTTTGAATTTAAATTTTTTGGATTCCTCACTAATATACAAAAATAAATTTAAGAATTAACCAAATTGAGAGTTATAGGGACAACTTCATTGTAGATAAAATTCCTAAAAGTCTATGGACAGTAATAAAAAATTGTTAAAAAATACAATGAAGTAATAAATGAATTTCATAAATCTGAATATTCGAAAACACTCATAGGTAATATACATACCTCACTTTGCACTAATATGTAAATTATCATCCTCTAATATAAATTAATTGAATAAAGGTCCCCATATTATTATGTATCTCAAGAAAGCACCAGAGAGTTGTAATAATGTAAATTTAGTACGTGATTTTATGTTGAATTAGCTAGAAAAATGAAATATATTAACATTTTATATTTAAATAGAGCTGAAGTTACCGCAAGAATTCAACATAAATAAAAAGAATTGCATAAATAAATTTGATTGTTTATTTAAAAACATTACAGTTATTATACTAGCGTTGGTATGTTAGCAAGAACATCAAACTTAGGTACTCTCTCTTATACTACTGTTCTTTTGCCCCTTGTAGTTGGCAGTGGCATTACTTCCGATTAGTAGTGTTAGCCTCCACTGTACTGCACCATCATCTGCTACTTCGTTTTTTCCTTGTTTTCAGCGAAGTCTCCAGACGCTACTACGACGTCGAGTTATTTGCTACGAAAGTTCCATAGGCTAAAATTGAGAATGTTAAGAGGCGTGAGGAACCACGATGAACTACTGTTAATGGAATTTTTTTTTTCTACGCCATGACTTGGCTATTCATCCATTCAGCGTCGCGCGGCTCAGTATAAAATTTTAAGCTGCCCGGGACTATGTTCGTTTAGTTGGAATCCAAGGACAGAAAAATCAATATTAAACAAAAATTATTCTAATTATATAATTAAAAATACCACAAGGAGGAAAAATTTTTTATATTACCTCTATAAAACTATATCAACCAGAAAATCAATCAATTATTCAAGCAATACTGTCCTTTGGGATGTGTACTCAACGTGAAAGAACCATTGCGCCCCGAAGTCATCTCAGTGGATGTGGTCTGCCGGGCTTCTTTACATATCGCAAAGGTGATTACAGGGCAGTATGCTTCTAGAAGCTAAAAACTCCAAGGAAGAAAGAAATCTAAGCGCAACACAGCTGGATTCGAATCCGGGACCAGCGCGCTATCACTGAGTTAATACTTCGCATATCATAAATATTTGATATTTAAATGCTAATTTGAAAGATAGTGATTTCCGGTTGTGTGATCACAATGAATCCAACTCAAGTGAAAAACAGACGTCTAAATAAGTTCTGTCCTCAGTTAACGACCGAACCAAATTTATCTTATTTAGCTTTACTTATGAAGCTTATGAGATATGAAAATTCCAGTTTGAAAATTATTTTTGTCGTACTTTTAAAGCATATAAATTTAAACTTGAATTTAACGAATAAGCGAAGGTTATACTATTATAACCTAGAGTAGAATTATGTAACTTACCGATGGTTTGGGTGATGGGGAAGAACCTTTAATCCGATAATATGAGAAGTTCCTGCTTATTAGCTCATTTCCTTTTAATACAGTTACTATATGCTTCTAGTCATTATATAATATTAGAGTAATGATGATGCAATTGTTTTAACTTTAGGATATGTAGAGAAAACTTCCAAGTAAATAATAATGTTCTATATAAAATATTACTGGATCCTTTATATATATTGCACTTCTGCAGGTATTTTTAGCCTTTTTTTGTTTATACACAAGCAGTGCGAAATTGCACAGGAATGGGCATTTTATGAACTTGATAATGCATTAGAAAAGGAATATGACTTTATTGTTGGTGAGTTTTCCCAAAATTTATCAAACCAATTATCTTTTCCATTGAATGCTCCAAAAATATGCCATAACAAATTTGGAACTTAAGTTGGAGGCGGCTCTGCCGGCTCAACTGTGGCAGGAAGGCTTGCAGAAAACCCAAAATATAAGGTCCTTTTAATTGAGGCTGGAGGAGAATCTTCGTCTATTTTTGATATCCCTCTAGTATCACCTTTAATGCAGCAGTCATATGCCGATTGGAAGTATATCACAGTATCACAAGAAGATGCGTGTTATGGAATGATAAATAAAGTTTGTATTTATGTTTTGAACTTGTACACATGTTTTAGAGATTAATATTATCATTTTATCTTATAATGATTTTAGCAAAGCAGATGGCCTGCAGGAAAAATCATTGGAGGTACAAGCCGTTTGAACTACATGATTTACCTACGAGGACATAGGTATGATTTTGAAAAGTGGGGTCACGAAAATGATTGGAGTTATAAAGATATTTTCTATTATTTCAAGAAATCAGAAAATTTTGTAGGGACAAAAATGAGCAAAGATTGTAAGTTAATGCCTTGATTTTTGCTTATTGATAATAGAAACTTCTTTTTCTTTATTCTATAATTTCTATAGAAAACCCATTCAGGAAGCTCCAATTCATGAAATTCATTCCATTCAGATCCTTGAACATATTTTCAGTTTCATCTACAAATGCCAATTTATCATAGAAAAGTTTAAACAATAATTCCAAATAATCTGTACAAACATTCTCTGACTAATTCTCGTTAGTTCTGTCTCTTAATATAATATATTTGTTTTTTGTTTTTTTTTTTGAAAAAAAGAATAAGCTAAACGAGAATCATGGGCTTGCTTTTAAGAAAATAGACGAAGGGATCACGCGTGCTCCTTATAGCTCCCACCGCCCTTATATTATTTTTAAATTGCAAAGTTTGGATCCCTTAATGTAATCGTTAATGTTTATTTCATTTGCTAGCTAACTACCATGGTACGGAAGGACCAGTCTATGTATCAGATATGCAATTTCAAACTATTTTGGCTAATAAAGTAATGAAAGCCGGAGAAGAATTGGGCTTTAAGGTGTTTGATTTAAATGATATGATGTCTAGTGATGGTTTTATGCCAGTTCAAGTAACAGGCTATAATGGAGCAAGGTGGAGTACTGATCGAGCACTAAAGCAACGTCTTTGCAAAGGAAGAGATAATCTGAAAATCATTACTAACACTTTAGTAGAGAAGGTATGATACGTAATATATTCGTTTGGTATTTATTTATATACATGTTTTTACTATAATAGCCAAATTGATCATACGCAAAGAGGACTTTCTTATAGGCTTCCCCGGTGGAAAGAATTCCTGCAGATTGTTACACCAAGTATTCCTATCCTTTTTATTCTATAAAATAAAAATAAGACTTTCTCTTTCTATATTTCAGGTATTTCTTTTTCCCGTTCCTTTTTTCCAGATTGGTCTTAAATGTTTTAGATAAAGCCTTATCCATGCGACCTTGAAGATCTATTGCGGATCTTAACCTTGGGCTACTTTGCGGATTTATGTAGTAGTCCTTAAGTAATATGTGTAAATTGTGTGTATGTGTGGTGGAGAGCTAGATTTTCCCTCTGTTAAGCTAAACCACGACGAATCCACATCAGCTTTATTGTGTAAGTTGTTATGGAGGTATCATCAGTTTAAGTGTTGTTGGTGTTATTAGGCTGGAAACCCGCAGGGGCCCCAAGAATTTTGAAGAAATAGCTTGTCCTTTTCCCCCTAAAAGAGATGGGTCTTACTCATTTTTCAAGTTTGTTTTCTTTGAGTCAGAGAATAAGTAGATAGGGTCCAAGATAATCAGAATAAAGGACAATAATTAGTTCTTTCCTTTAGAGAACTTTCTCAGTTAATCTGAGAAATCTCAGTTCTCATAGAGACGTTACTTGAACTCTTACTTACTTGCTTGAACTTCAATTCATTCGTTCTCTTTAAGCTTTTTCAACTTCTACGTTTCGTGATTATTCAAGTTCTTATATAACGATACCCTAAATTCTTTTTACCTTGTTTCCTGAAAACATGTTTTCTGGAACCTAATAAGAATCTAGTGTACTATAACTTCTGATTATAACCTAAGTGAAAATTATATGAACCTAACACATATTATGGAGTTACGGAGTATTAGTTGTTAAGGAGGTGTATAAGAGTAAATAGAAATTATGAGTAAACAGCAAATATGATAAGTAATTTTTTGGGGGTCTCTGAGGTTTATTAATTTTAATAATAGGTTATGTAATCTATTGGGCTCACCATATGAGAAGTAAAATTGAACTGTTTGTTTCAAATCAAGTTTTGATTTAATTAAATTCTTTTTTAAAAGGCATACAGGTAATTTTATATTGAATTTCCTGATAGCCGTTTTAAAATGCATTACTTTTGCTATTTGTTACAGATTATATAGTTCCACAGCTTATATTTTTCCAATATATATACTATTTTATGGAATTCTTTTTTTGTTTTTGTAGGTACTATTGAAAAATGGTTATGAAGCTATTGGTGTACAATTCAGGCGAAGTGGTACTAGCGGAGTAGTTAAAGCAAAAAAATCTATAGTATTATCTGCAGGTACTGTAGGCACAGCAAAAATACTTTTGCTTTCAGGAATTGGGCCAGAGAATCATCTTCTTCAACATAATGTAAGATATTTGTGTTAGAAATAAGGTTTGGCTAAAGACAATTTTTTTTTTTTACAGATAAAGCAAACATTAGTAAATATTTTTGTGTTATTTAATATTTTTGTTGTTTACATAACTGATAATTTACATTTTATTCTTCAAATAAAAGAGTTTTAGTTTTTTGACATAAGAAATCATGAACATTGCACATTGAGCCTTAAGGAAATGACTGTATTGTTCAATATTTTGTTGGGCTTTATTAAATAAAATATTTGGCAAGTTCGAAAACTTGAATAAAAGTTAAAGAATTGTATCCTGTAGTAAACATTCCCTGTTTGAAGAAAATCGTTGTAGCAGTTTTCAAAAAAATCAAAGCACAAACTCAAAGCTGTTCTGTAAAGTCGCACTTCCAGTTAACCTATATTAAAATTCAAACTTAACTTGAAACTTAAGTTAACTTATTACAAATTAGGAATTCTATCAATGCTTCTAATTTATATTAATATTAAATAGGTCGTAAAACCAAAAATTCTAATGAAATGATCCTTTTGAGGAAAATGTTGCTACAGGCCTACAGTAATAATAAATTGATTTTACTTAAATATGCAGATGACATTGTTATCTTATGCCACTCTATTCTAGATGTTCAGAGAAAACTAAATATATTAAGCAAGTATTGTAAATTAAATTCATTGTCTACAAACAGTATTAAAACTATAATTATTGTACCTTTAAAAAAAAAACTATCAAGAATGGACCATATGAAATGCTTTTTTAATAATTCGGAGATCAGATTAGATAAAAGTGTAATATATCTTGGGGTTCTATTCTTCTCAGAAAATTTTAGAAAATCATTATTTTACTTTCTTGCTAAAGGTTTCACTCGAAACTTCGTCCTTAACAACATTTTAAAGACAAGTAAATCTACTGTTGACAAATTAAAAAATAATTGTTTGAATCGTTATCGGAAAGTATCCTTCTTTACTTAGCCGAAATTTGGGGTTCACATTATGCGGTTGTTTTCGATAAAGCGTAAGTTAAATTTTTTAAGTCGCTTTTACACTCCCGGTAAATGCACCAAATGTCTACGGGAAATGAACAACAATATTTTCCAGTGGATGATAGCGTGCTAGATACAAATATTAAGTTCTCTTTAGAATCAGCTGCTTTATATGATATTTGAGAGATTGAAAAGTCTGATGGATTGGTCATCCATACCTTTTAACTGGGCCTTTGAGCTTCGAAAATACCTTAAACGTATTGGCAGAGATAACGTATGGAACTGTCCAGATGCAAAACATATATCATAAATTGAACGAGATCTATTAATGTCACTTGAAAATAATCTTATTAGCGAAGACACTGATTTCGTCATTGAATCTTCCTGTAATCTAATTTATAGGCATGTCAGTCTGTTGACTTCATGAAAATCATTTAAATATAAACGCCCACATAAATAAACAGACTAATCGCATAAATCAGATTATGTTTAAAAAAATACTGAAGTTTATTTATTAATGGAAAGAAATTCGAATGCTATTCTGACAGCAAGTGTAAACTATGTAAGCATGACTTCTCAAAAAATGATTTATGTCACTTTTTCATACAATGTAATTGTTTAATAACTCTCCGACAACTCTATCTAACCCCCATACCTATCAGACGAAGCAAATAGTTTTGCTAAATTTCAATATTTACTAATTATAAACTATAATGAAGTTAAAGTTGACAAAATATACTAATTTAGAGGAAAGCATAATGCTATTATTTCCCTCAGAACCCTCCAAAAAATCAATTTTTCTAGGAAAATTGTACACGCGTAGGCGTGAACTCGGAAACGTTATTGGGCTTAATGATGCATGCAATCATGAAAATTAACAAGGCAATAAAGTACTAATTGGCTTATCTTGAAGATGCGGTTATGATGAATGAGAAGCGTGTGTTGAGCCGTAGAAGCTGTGAAAGACGCTAGGAAGCGTAAAAGGGTATAAAGGAGGCTGTGTATATGTGTAAATATGTTCGTGTAAGGGTGTGTATGAAAGGAAGTTGCGGGAAAGGTAATTGGTGAATGAAGCGGTACGTTCGATGCGAATAAGACCTCTCGGAAGCTGGTTGGAGGCAGAGATGAATGACCGGTGTTGTAAACGCAATACACCCGTGGAGGCGGTGAAATTTGATGATGAAGAAGTAAATGATGACGCAGAGAACAAATACACACATACGCACGTGAAGCGAGCCAAACCACAAGTGAAGAAAAGGGATGAATAACCAGGAAAAAGGGGTGGATTGTGGAGGGGAAACCAACATCCGGAGACGCGAGAGAAGGCGCGAACGCGCCAGAGAATTGGCGGGAGAGAATTAAAAAGGGGAGAAACAGGATGTCTGGCCGGACGACGCGGGCGCGCGCGGAAGTTACCAATACAGGCACAATCTGGCAAGACGATGCAACAAAAATGTTTCAAATAAAAGTGATGGGTATTTATGTCTGTCCATAGTATATGAAGGTTGATTTTCGAGAAAGTAACGAAAACTGAAAAAAACATTAGTAAAGTCGCAATTCCGATTTTGCCCGAAACTTCGTGTCAGATATGGTAGTAGTATGGTAGTAAACGGAATACTAAGTTTGAGCTTCCAGCTATTTTTCGAGATATTTTGATAACAAACACGCACTCACTCAGACAATCCACTAAAATATTTTTAATGTTTAGTGGACTTCGAAACATGTATTCCAGTGAAAACTCAAGTTCGAAAATTCGTCACGATCGCAATACTTTCTCCTATTAAGAGTTTATACTCCTAGTATATTTCTAATTACTTTCTTATGAAAGTAATTATTTGATCTCAGAATATTTACTTAATAATATTATGGTTTAGATAGTACTTTTTCTGCTAAGGGAGATTTTTATGTTCTAGATTCAACCATTGGTAAATTTACCAGTTGGTGAAAATCTGCAGGATCATGTTACTACTGGATTAGATTTAATCATAATTAATGAAACCCTTCCAGTTTCTAGTAATGCAATATTAAAATCTCCTTTTGAAGCTTTCAATTATTTCGTTAATGGCAAAGGTAAATTTTTAATACTATTGCTTCATATAATCCTTACAATTAAAAGTATGGCCTAATTTCCTGTTTTTATTTTAAATGATGTTTTGTGTAAGAAAATAAGTGCTCTAATCCAATCTTAGTTTTTGTTGTAAATTCGTTTTGTTAAAATAATTCTAATTCTAGTTTGTTATTTTTTCTCATTCTTTCCTTAGGGGTTATGACACATTCTGGTAGTGAGGTGGTTGGACTTTTTCATGTGAATAAAGAGTCAGCTCCTGATTTGCAATTAATGGTGATACCTGCTGGTATTTCAAGTGATGCTGGTGTAGTTTTAAAAAAGGCAATGGGAATATCGGAAAAGGTGAATACTGACTTTTTCACTTGGTGACTGGTGGAGACGTCTTAATATTAGTAACAGGCCACTGCATTACAAAATTATTTCATTTAGAAGAGTTCCCAAATCAGCAAGGAAAGATGCACTCATCATTGATTTTCGTTGAGAATGATATTAAATGTTGATCATAGCCATTCCTTGTGCACATCGAGGCTGTGTTAGATAATGAATGACATTTAAATGATTTGACATCAACTTTTATGTTTGTTTTTTTTTTTACAAAAGTATATTTTCAGCATTTTCACTATGCTATAAGTCTTATGTAATGAATTTTTGTTTGTTAATTCAGTTATGGCAAGAATATTTCACCCCTCTGGTAGGAGAACAAGTGATTTCTATACTTCCTACTCTCCTTCATCCTAAGAGCCGTGGCTATGTGCGTCTCAGAAGTTCAGATCCAAAGGATTCTCCTATAATAAATCCAAAATATTTAACTCATTCCTATGACATACAGATATTAATTAAAGGTACCATGCTTATTTCATTTCCATAATTCCCATCTATATTAAGTATGATGATATTCAGTCGTCTATTAGATAATTTGGACATTCATTAAAAGCTGCAAAGCTACATAATCCAAACTCAAATATATTTTGGGTTTCTTCATCAGAAAACGAGAAAGAACACAAAATAATCTTCAGAAAGATGATGTCCTCCTTGTAAATGAGAATTGAGGAAATGTTGTTAATCTCTTCACTAATTTCAAACACAATAGTTGTTTTGTACAGTTAAAAGAGCCACTGGTTTGTCAATTATCAGGCAAAAACTAGTTCACCTCTCGTATAGCTATAGATGGCACATCCAGTAAAAACCAGCAGACCACATCAAATCTACAATAGATCTAGGTCACAGGGGCTTTGCTTTTTAGCACTTTTTCTGCGCAACTATCATATAGATGACTAATTCTAATTATAGAAAGAATTATTTTTCTGATTCCTTCATAAGTAACTGCTTACAAAATTCCTTGAATTGTTGAGAGAACTACGAATATTAAGATTTCTTATTCTATTTTAATTTTTATTTATTTATTTTTTTTAAAGGATTGAAACTGATTCAGAAGCTAATAAATACCAAATCTTTTACCAAAATTGGAGCTCGTTTGTACGATAAGGCAATGCCTGGATGTGAAAAATTCAATTTCAGTACTGAAGATTACTGGGAATGTTATGTTAAACATCTCACACTCACAGCTTATCATCCTGTTGGAACATGCAAGATGGGGCACGATGATTCTTCTGTAGTAGATTACAATTTAAGGTGATTTAACCGAAAATTATTTTTTGAGATTCCTTATCATCTTTTGTTTGTAAACATTTGCTTTGTCTCAAGAAATCCAGTTCCTTTAACAAATATTATTTTTCTTTGGCAGCGACGACTCAAAAACAGGATCCTATGCGACAAATCCCATGTTTTCCTATATTTTATTAAGAAGGCCTCGCTAGTTTTTCTTTGTAATTTCGATTGGACGCACATAATTAGTGCCCAACACCCCTCCATTATTCTCCACCACATTTGTCGTTTTAAGATATATTTATCATTTAAAGCATGCCCTAAGTTAAAAACTACTATGCCTTTATCTCCATAATGCTACTTGTTTTAATGGATTGTTTGTAATAGAAGGTTAAATTACTTTTCTTTGTTTAAGAGTACATCAGACGAATAGATTACATGTGATTGACGCCTCTATCATGCCTACAATGCCAAGTGCCAATATTAATGCTGCTGTGATGATGATTGCCGAAAAAGGTGCTGATTTAATTAAGTTTCTTTGGCATATAAACAACCAAAGTTGTCACTGTATGGAAATATTCATTCCTCGAACAACAACCCTTGCATAATTTTGATGATAATTTTATGTATAAAGTTGTGTA
The DNA here is from genome assembly GCA_011037195.1 of Triatoma infestans. Lineage (NCBI taxonomy): Eukaryota > Metazoa > Arthropoda > Insecta > Hemiptera > Reduviidae > Triatoma > Triatoma infestans. Next base: position 20,396 of record JAAEAF010002120.1, on the reverse strand, counting down.
CTTACATACCGCTGAAGCATTTTAAAACATATCAATTGAAGTCTAGTCTATATTAAAATATATGTAAGTTATTTATTATAGATATGCAGCTAGTTTCGATTTGTTTTTTTTTGCCTGTATCCATCAATCCTAATAGTCATCTCAAAAAACCAAGTGTATTTAAAGTATTACGTATATTAGGTATTTTATCCGTCGTAGCATGCCGTGGCTATGTGTTATTTCTGACCGGATCATCAGAGTAAAGGTATCAAGTTCGTATTTTATTCGGATATAATACTAGATGTTATCCTTTATTGCGGACCCATCCACATATTCAACAATATTACTAATGTAGCTTGTACAGGATATGGTTCGACCCACATCTCATGATTGTGCTAGGTGTATAAATGTAGGGAACAATTTGTCCAAGCGAGCACTAACTCAGGAGCATTATTATTTATTATATTTGATGATTTTTCGACTGCTTACTACTGTATCTATTACTTCGAACGTCAAGGTTCGGTCAAAAGAATAAGAACAGTTTCACATTTTCACCGACGTTTCGGCGAATTTAATGTCTTCAGGCTAAAAATTTTTCTTAGAATTCTCTGCAATATTATTTAACTTCTCCGGTACTGATGCAATATATGCAAGTTTCGTGATTATACACTTAGAGATGATATATACTCAAGTAAAAAAAAAGTATTTAGCAACTCAAAGAAATGTTTTTAAGCCGAAGAAGGAAGAAACGAAGGGGATTCTTGTGAAACTATACTCATTCTTTTACCAAATCTCCAAAATATTTATTATAGAGAAATGATAAGCATTTATTGGAAAATTTAAAACAATTGTGTAATGAAAAAAAAATGATATGCTAATGAAATAATTTTATGCTCCACCTATTGTTTTGTTTTTCTCTAATAAAATTTGCTACAAAATTGAGCAATTGTAAGTGAGACTCTTTAACATTCGTGAGGGTAGCGCTATCTATTAGGATGATTTTTTAACTTGTTTTATTTATGTTGGTTACGGCTTAGGTTATGTGTTTTCAGCTCATGGTCAATTTGTTTTATGTTATGCGTTAAATTTGGCTGTCTTATAATATTTCCAAGTACTTATAATTTGCAATGTCCCAGAGATTAGGTACAATTGGTGGCATTTTTGCGTGAGACATTGTAAATTGGGTTCCGTATGTTCATTAAATAAATTTAACCTTCCCAATGACAAATTTTTGTAAATATTGGCAAAAATAGTTTCTTAGAAGTACGTGAACTTTTTAATCAAGAAAATGGCAGATACTAGAGGAAATAGTATAAATCCTGATACCCAAAGTAAGTACAACTATTTTTGAATTAGTTTTTATTAATTTTTTTGGATGAAGAGTAGTACCAAGTATTTGGTCCTTCGATATTGTTGCTAATCTTAATCAACAATTTAAATAGATTGATTACAAAAAAATATTTACTATCGGGACATATTTATTTTTTGTTTATACTTCGTACCTGTTTTTGTAATGATTGGGAAACATACAATATAGCAAGTTTGACATATTTTAGGTTACTTTTCAGGCATATTAATATGGATTTTGGCTACTTAACCAGGATTTGCTATATATTTTGAATATAAAGCATTTCATTTCTATCATGCGCTCAGGGTAATAAAGAGAGATTCGTTTCAACTTGATTAGTTGAAGACTATTTATACTATAAAATAGCATCATGCACCGGGCAGTTATGTAAAATTATTTTTATTCATTGGATGAAATTGCTTTTGAGAAGTCATAGTAGATTATTATATTTGTATAATTTGTAAAAAATTAACTATTTGCTAGCCAAAAGTTATTTTAGTTAGAAACCAGTAATTTGAAATACACAATTTTTAAATATTATGAAATCATTTTGAATAGGAGAGACCTCTTTTCTGTTACAAAGAAATAGTTTTTAAAAAATAAGCCAATAGGAAGAGACATAGATTTACCTAATGTGGATTAACAGATTGTCATGTATTATATAGTTCGATTTTTCGTTTTTTCTGTATATTACTTTGGAGACAATTCGACTTACATACAACACTGCCCGGAGGCCGGTAATCGACTGAGAAGTTTCAGGGGCACAATACCTACTTATAGTATTTATTAATCTTCAAACCACATTATTTAGATGTTATATGACTAAAAATAACGTAATATTTTTGATAGATGAAAGAAGGAGGCAGCTGAGATTAAACTTTAATGCTGGTAATTCATTTCCTGGACCTTCTTCGGTACTTCAGCAACAAATGTAAGTTCATTTAATTAATACATTTCAAACTCTAATATATTAAAGTCTTTAAATAAATACCAATGCTTCACTATTATAGAATTAGATCTAATATTGTACCACTTCCCTTGAATTCAAATAATATCGAAGATAGGGAGAGAAGAGTAAGAACCCCACAAACAAGAAGTAGCAATGAAGTATCAGAAAGAACACGGTTAGTAAACAAAATGTAGTTTTATTAATTCTTTTGTCATCATTGAATCAAATTCTTTTTTATAAAATATAATAAATAGTGCATATTTTTTTTCCAATTATGTTGAAAGTTGAATTCTTTGAGAATCTGAAACTTATTATCTTACCCGTTGAAAAAAAAGATATTATCATTAAACAGACTGTAATGAAAATGTCTTAAATTAAATATTAAAAGAATATTGTTATGGCTTCAGAAATAGAGATAATATAAATCTATCTTTCCATTATGTTAGCCGACGATGCTGCTGGTCAATCACGCAATCACACAAAACAGCCAAAGGCTGTAAAAAAAAAATTGAGCTAACTCGGAAAAAAATTCTGATGTTATCCAGCACTATGCATGTATTACTTAGAACGTGGTGACCTTATAATCCATAACAGTTTATCTAATAAAATCAAATATATTTATATCTGAATAGCCTCAATCTCCATACATGAGGTGGAACCTTATGGAAAGATAGATACTTTTTTCACTAAATTTTGGCAGAACTTGTTTTTTTGCTAGGCCTGTTTCATGGATTAATTGGGCTTATTTGCTATTTTATAAGAAATTCTCAATACTTTAAATAAATTTTATTATTATGAATTTTATTATAAAGTGCAGTGGGTCCAATTTGGCTGACACTTAGTCATTCACAATTCTGCTAAATCTAAAAGTGTCAACACACAAACAGACTATGTTGATTAAAAAACATAATATAACAATTAAAGAGATGAATACTGTGGTAGAAAATGGAACGTTGCTATTTTAAAACGCAGTTACCAGGGTGCTTGGTGAACCATTTTAAAGCAATGAAGTGATGAAAAAAATAAATTAACGATTATTGGGTTCACGTAAAAAGTAAAAAATGAAATTTAGTAGTAGTGGGAAGGAGTGTCAGCCATATTAACCCATAATACTTCATAATTACCCTTCTTTTAGATTTTTTTTCTTATAGATGTTTCGATATCAACTTATTTCTTTACTGAAGCCATAACTTGATATTAACTTTCAATAAATTCACCTGGAGGAGAAGTGACAGTTCTAGCTCCCTTTCTATCTCAGAACATTGACGTCATTTTCATATCGGAATTAGATGTCTTACAAATTATTAATTCGTATTCATTTCTGTTCATACATCTATAACAGTTCGTTTTTTTAATAGTTGTAATGTATTAATAATTATTATTATTTGTAAAAATTCAAATAATTATAAATTTGTAACCATTTCAAAATCTGATGCCAAGCGCCCAATCTATACTCATTCGCTTTCATATTTTTTTTTTTTTTATTAAAAGACGAGTTTCTTCTTTTTATTTTCCTAAAAGAACTGCATCAAAAACTCATTTCATTAGTAAAGTACCAGTTAGTTCAGGAATCATATTCGTTTGAAGTTTTCAAGCTGATGTAGCGTGGCTAGTGAAATGAACTCGCAATATTTGTAGAAATTTTTAGTTATTAATAAATAAAAAATTTGTGGTCTACAATTTACAATCGAAAAATATTTGCAAATGCAAATCTTTGCTTTAAAAAACTGAATTCTGTTAAATCAATGTTCCTATAATTAATGATGGAATTCTATATTTTGGCAAAAAGTTTTGCATGAAATGTTATTACGTATTTTGCTCAGTAATAACTGGTAGCTTGTCAATTTATTCTAACTACAAAGTGTCAAAGAATTAAAGTGGCCCGAGAAGCAACCACATTACATTCTTGGTAGATATCTGTAGCTGAACACCTAAACTTTGTTCAATAACATAAACGATGATTTGATATATTTCTTTGAGATCCCATAAAGCAAGCGCACATATAATAATTTTCACATAAAATATTGCGCAATTTCAAGTGCATTGATATTATAATTGTATTTAAGAGTTATCCCCTATTTATAAGGAATTACTCTCTGGTGCTAATAATCGTAGCATTGAAACCTCTTTCACAAATAAATATTGGTTTTACCTATTTTTCTGGTATTCTATCCAGTTCTGTTACTAAGTTTACCCCTCTCTAAGTATATCTAATCATATTCTTTCCTTCTTATTTCATTTCTTAAAGTTTGCTGGTTTATACTTCAGTATTTCTCTAAGTTCTATTCTTTCCTAGCACGGTTCCTTCCAATAGAAGGTAGACTGTATATGAATACGTTACGAGACTTGGGACATATGTCCTTATGTCTAAGGGTTATGAGATCCAGTTTCTCTACAAAAATCACATTTACTTATTACTGATAGTGTCTTCCACAATTTATGAGGCGCAACTTTAAGGATTGCGCTTAGCACATAGCTGGACCGAGATATCCCTGTTCACAGCAATCACTGTACTGTTAATAAACGTCAGGCTCTATTGTGAGAGATATCTTCGATTTCAAAATTAGTCCCAGAGATTTGCCGAATTGTAAATAGCCGGTAAAAATTTTGGAGCCTTAATGTTTGCACCTAAGCGATTAGTACTGACTATGTAACTTTCAAAAGCTTCTGAAATCATTGTTTTGGTTTTTTTAGTTTTTATCATTAATATTATTTATTTGTTTTGTAGGTGACTTATTTTAACTTTATTTTGTATTCTGTAAATGTTTATTATTACTGGTATTGTTAATTAATTAATTAATTTTTGTTAAAAAACACTATTTTTATAGACCATGAAAAAGACAATATAATTGTCGAAACGTTGGCAGATCTATAATTGTTTATTTTTCTGACCGAACCTCAATATTCTATCTAGTTATTGATAGACTCCTTCATGTTCGATAAGACTTCTTCGTGTAAATTATAATTTCTGGAAAGTAGCACACTTCTTTGTCTTTTTTTTAATCATTGCCTTCATCAAGCATTGGTATTATTGTGCTTTCCTGGATTAACCGTTCGCTTCCTCCGCAGCACTTCGGACTCCATATAAAGCAGCACAAATTCTAAATGTTCTTCGTTCATTTCCCCTCAATGCAAAGGACACACACAGAAGGCTGCATATTATACCGATCCGTTGCAGATGTAATCCGCATAAGTAATCCGTGGTACGTCGAAAACACATTACCACCTTGCATCGGGAACGGTCGTGGAGATGTGTGTGTGTGTGTGTGTGTGTGTTTTCTGGAGCAAACGCAAAATTTTTCGTGAGAGAGTGTATCAACTAAATTTTCTCTGTCAAGTCTATGTATCACACTGCTTTGACAAAAACATCCCGATAATGGGCGAACACCCGAAACCGGTCGAAGACCACAGAAAGAATGCAATAGCATCTCTGCGGAACCAACCACAACATCAAAAATAATTTGCGATTTGATCATCGGAAGTTTATTATACAAGAAAGTTTTGGTCAAATTAATTCCAGAAATTCCATTTTACTAAAATCATTGTTTCATTTTCGTTATTTTCTGAAAAACGGCTACATTTAACATGGTGTACTTCTCACATTTCAGGAGATGCATCAGTTTTATTTGAAATAGATTTCCAAGAAAATTTATTTTGAGAAAGCCTTGGAAAATATATGGGAATTCAAACTGCTACTTCAAATTTTTTATGTTTTCATCACTCGTGAATATTAAGAACAATTGAATGGTTGCAGTAATTCCATATTTGAAGTAAATTTGCCAATTGATATCAGACATATTTATTAGGAGAAAAACGTGGAGCGTTTCCTGCAGATATTTTGCGATTTCCCTCAAAATCATTCCCAACCAAAATTGATATTTATCATTTATAATAGTATGGAAAGGGAGAGTGGGCGCAAAGTATGGAAAGGGAGAGTGGCCCCAACGGCCCAATTAGATCCCTCCATTACGTCCCCCCCTCACTTTAACCGCTGGCTCAGAGCATATACGCAATTTTGGCGTTCACAGGCATGCTTTAAAGATGCCTGAGAAGCGCCTCCGTATAAATCGATTCATTGCCCGTTGGAGAAATCCGGCTTTTGCCAATTCCATGCAATAACAAAGAACATGGAACGTTGCCTCTTCCTGCAATCTGCAAGGAGCTCTATTGGCTAGGCTAAATAAACTTATATGCTTCTTGAATCTACAGTGCCCTGTTTGTTGAACCTCAATAATGTTGGGACCTGTAGCTCTACCATAAGCTTCTGCGAGAGCCCTCCCTAATGAACACTTTCGGTTGCTTTGGCCGGTGGTATTTCTACACCAAGCCTTTGATTTGCTGTGGACCAAGAAAAGACTGATTTTGTCATTGCCTTGGGAACACCACAGATAGGTCCGAACCCATAAAACATGTATTTGAATCTTCTCGAGACTATTCTACACTTTCGGAACATGTTCTATATGTTCTGGCATCCAGGTTAGAATAAATTTATCTTTTATTTGTGGACATTAGACTTTTTTTATAAACACATTTGAAAAATGCATCCTCAAATATTATTTGAAGGATATTGTAAGGAGGCTTTGGCAATATTTTCATCTAAAGAGTCATTTCTATTTACACATTTTATCCATCATATAGAGCTAAGATCTAAAAATATTAAATTTTGAGTCGAATAGAAAATTTTGTCAATTGTAATTTTGATATGAGTTCTTACTCTAAGTTCTGTAAATTATGTTGTTTCTATATATATTTATTTCCGGTATTTTATCCGTCGTAGCATGCATATTGGTTTTGTTCCTGACCGGTTTCGGATATTCATTCATCGTCAGAGCAAATTCACCAAGTCGTGTAGAGAGTTCACTTCAACGAAATGTTACTGTAGACTCACACTTGTTGGTTGTATGTACATGGGAAGGTTATAAGGTTATGTTACTACATGTGGTGTTTCATGACAAAGTGAAATTATTATAAATTGTGATTAGGCATTAGAAAATAGTGTGTAATAAATAGTATGTTTGAAGAATACTTTATAACTTTATGTGGGCATATGTATATAGATAAAAATATATATGCTTACAAAAAAAAAATATTGCATGCTGCATGCCTTTTTGTTAAATTTTAACCTGTGGAACTAAATTTTCTTCTTCTTTCCCCGATTAAAGTACAAATTATTTGCATGATATATTTAAAATCTTCTACCGTGCCCTATTAAAAATATCTTTACTAATGCCACCACATCTCTCTCAACATATTCTTAACGTAATTTAAATATAAATTAATACCATTTAAAGTAAGCATGATAAATAATAACGCACACATTTGATTTCCTTTATTACTAATTTAAAATCATCTCCAATTTGCTGTTTGCTACTACCTTCTTACATATCAATTTACTTACATGTTCTCTCATATTAACCCTGCTTCTTTTTCACATTTATTTTTTACTTGTACAAACTTTTCACTGTCCATACTTTGCATTGCCTTTCTTTAAAATTCATCTATTAATTGCCGTTCCTTAAAATTTATCTATCTTATTAGTACAGTTTACTCCTGAAATACCCCTCCCCCCCCCAATGAAAATGACTTGATAAAACACTGAGCATGCTTAACAACCGTCTTAAAATTTAGTTATAAAGTATTTTTCAAAACATGCTATTTATTACACACTATTTTCTGATGGCTAATCACAATTTATAATAATTTCACTCTATGAAACACACACATGTAGCAACATAACCTTATAACCTTCCCATATACATACAACCAACAAGTGTGAGTTTACAGAAACATTTCGTTGAAGTGAACTTCTACACGAACTTGGTAAATTTGCTCTGACGATGGATGAATATCCGAAACCGGTCAGGAACAAAACCAATATGCATGCTACGACAGATAAAATACCGGATGTTATCCAGCATTGCAGATCCAGCCACATTTTCAATATATTTATTTCTATATCTTTTTATCTAATCTGTTACATTCTAGTCATATTGCAAGCCCTCACAATAATTTTCTAGGATTTTATTGTTTTGGCTCTTTAAGAAGAGCAAAAATTAACCGACGCTTAGCATCAGATATTTAATTATGATGAATTATGCATATTAAAGTATACTATATAATGAACAAAATATAATTTCTATATAGGAATGTTTAATTTTTTAAATGTACAATGTTAAAAAACTAGGCAGAGAAAATGAATCAATGTAATTGATCATAAGTAATTAAAATTCAGTATTTTTGCATACAGTAAAAATTGTTTACACATTTAAAAAAAATAAATAAATAATGATCTCGTTGTAAAGATAACGTCAATAACGAGATATTTAGGAGATTCCCAGAAAGAGAAGAATGGCAATTTTCTTCCATTAACTCTTCTGATACGTAGACCACTCACTATTTGTTTGCAATTTTTTTTTGTTTTAAATGCAATCTTTCTTTATGCAAATTTTCTTAAAGAAATGTTTCATACATATTTGACTTTAACTTCTTTTTTTTTTTTATTGAGATGTTAAATTCACTCTTTAAAATAATTTTCTTTTTTTATATAATCTGCCTAATTTTCAGTTTTCGCCACCCAGAACGTACTAAGTTCAGGTCAGTTAATGTTCATAATGTTCATTGAAGTTTTTGAGTGCAGTGATTTAAATAAAACTAACTTACTGTATAGTTCTTTTACTTCGATGCATGTTCTTTTTTTTTAAATTTTCTTATAATTTAAACAAAAAAGTTTTGCGCATTCTTTTCTTTAATGATTTGTTTTTTTTTTTTTTAATATCTGACTGAATACTTAAATCAACAGTTGTAGCTCTTTCCCAGTTTATTCATTTATTATTAAAAAGCACATGGATCTACCACCAACTATGACTTATTTATGATTTATTAGGGTTGGAGAAAATTTCGTAAAAGCATGAACAATTTTTGTACTAGAAGAAAAAAAAACAAAACACTTTTACCAGTTTTTATAACAGATTTCACTTTCAACTCATTTTATTATTCAAATTACTCGTATGATTTCCATTGCTGTAAAGATATCTACAGGACAACAGATGTTGCAGATTGCTGAAAATATAGATAGCATTGCTCGGCAATATTTCCATTAATGTTTTAGCAACACAAGCACACCTTCGGGTGGGCAGTTATTTTCATATTATCTTTTTTCAGTTACGTTTTCAGGCATACATTGCTGATATTGATGATCACATGAAAACAAAATATTGGCTAAATAAAAACTCACTGATCAACTTAAAACGAATTATTGAGAGAGATGAATGATACTACTCCATGCATTTTTTGTGCTGCTTGATAAAAGTGAAATATGGAATTGTCCTATCAGAAAAAAATAATTCAAAATTCTATTAAAAAAATAAAAATAAATAAAAACAATGAAAAATGAATTTAACTTTTGAAGTGAGACTCCATAGTTTCTGTCTCCCTCTATATTTTTTTCAATTTAAGGTGCTTCAACCTCTATAGTCATTGGGCGCCCTGAGTCTCAACCTCACTGCATTGCCGGCCTCCGGACGGTATTCTCTTTCTTCACACATCACTGTCCATTTCCGAACAGTAGCTGTAGAGTCTGCTAGGAAGACAAAAAATCTAAGGGGCATCACTGAACTAAAACCCAGGACCTCCGTGTGAGAGTCTGTCGCGCTTCCTCTGAGCTAATCCTTTCCTTACTATACTGTAGATGATTCCGAGAAACTAATATTTAACAGCATATATGAGCGATCAATTTACTTATTCAAAATTACATTTAAATAATAATTAAAAATATAGTACTTTAATAAACTTCTCCAGAATGCAAAGAAATTAAGGGATCTGTCATTTTATTCGAAGTTTTAAGTCAACACTCTTAATGAAAATAAAAATAAAAAAATTATTAAAATAATTTTTATAATCATCCTATTTGTAAGATTAGTTGTCTTCTATTGCATTTATCAGAGTTTCGAAAAAATGAGTTCTCACGTCACAGTTATCTTGAATGGAATATAATCTTTTGGTGAATTCATTGTTTATTTGGAAAGCAATTTATCAAAATAAACAAAATTTGCAAGGAGTTCAAACATCATATTCCATTTTTATGAAGTAGTGGATCCAACTGAAATTTTGGAACCAAATCGGTTAACCAAACTGAATTTACTTACCCTTACTGACAATTTTTTCAATTTACTGATTTTCTCAAAAATCTTTATGTTGATTCTATTTAAATTGTTATACTTATTGCTGATATTAAGGTCTTACTTAAGTTCAGTTATGTAATATACATAGACTCTCTCTCTCTCTCTCTCTCTCTCTAAGTATTTAATGTTAATTAAAGATATTAATACAGATTTCCAGTTCGTCAGTAGAATTCGAGAATTTCATTGAGAAAAATTCGTATAAGAGTACCCTTTTAGACTTTCTAGTCTAAATGAATTCACTCTTACTGACTATGATTGTATATTTGATTGGATCCATTTTACTCATCAGCTTTAAACATTCGTGGCATTCTTACAGTGAATCCTGAAAGGAAGCACATATTTTTGAAGAACTTGATTTTAAGTTGAAGTTAAGTGACATTTTACAGTTTAGAGTAACTGAAAACTGATTTTACTTGCATTGAAGCGTTTATAAACTGATTCTCCTTCTTTTATTTATTTGGCTTTACCCTGTTTACTAAGATTGCGGTTCAAGTAAAGCGCCACTGTCCATCTCTTTATACTTTTAGTCACTGTCCCTAATACACGACCTGCCATCTCTCCAAAGTTACCTATGCCTCCCTCATCCTTTATTCGGGAATCCATTCTAAGATCCCAGTTAAGGCTCATTATAAAGCTTGTAGTTTTATCATATATTAGATATAAAAAGCTCCTTCAAGTTTATTGACAAAATAAAAAAAACCTTTACATCCTTCAAAAATATCATGATATCTATTGTTTTTTTAATGCAACAATACCAGATCCTTATTATTCTCGTATAAAATGATTATTATCCCAATTACCCCATCCACAAAACATTCCGGAATCTCAAAAACAAAATAGTCTAAAATTACATGCAATAACATGTGCGTTTCCCCTATATTCCATTCTCTCTTCCCATTAAAAAAAAAAATAATCACATCTTAAAGCCTTTAATCTTAATCTCCGCTACGTTTTTATCCCTCTAACAAACGCTTCACTAAAAGCTAAGAACCTATTGATATTTGTTGTGGTTGGTTCCGTAGAGCTGGAAAGTATCAGAGATATTTTCGATGATAGCCTACTTCTTTTTTGTGGTCATCGACCGGTTTCGGGCGTTCGCTCATCATCAAGTTGTTTTTATCAAAACAGTGTGATAACATAGACTTGCATAGAGCAAATTTAGTTGATACACTCGTGCAAGTCTTTGTTACCACACTTTTTTGATAAAAACATCCTGATGATGAACAAACGCCCGAAACGTTCGATGACCACAAAAAAGAAGCAAGCAGGCTATCACGAAAAATTTTTCTGATACCTATTGATATCTCTAATCACCAGACTAAAATTACTGCATATTTTGCAATAGAACGATGTACGCTGATATATCGGCAAATCGAAACAACAACTACGAAAGAAACGACAGCACATCGCTAATGAAAATCAGTACCTTTCTCTCTCTTATGCCCCTCACCAATCTTTTGATGTCTATCATCCGTTCCTTGCTGCCCACATTTTCCGCTCTTACCATCTACGACGCAGTCAATCGAAATTAATTACAAGAAAGTCATCGGCTCTCCTAAAGAACCTTCTTTGAAAAAGCCTCCTCTAATAGAATATATCTTCAACAGCTGTTTCTCTTTTTTCTCTCTAATCCTGAGAGATGCACGACCTTAAGCCAGTGAGGCTGCTCAACTGAATTGAGTTGCTGGGAAACACAGCGTACTCATCAGTCATGAGGACATTGGAAACAACAATTTAACGATCGAGGAATATAATATAAACATGGATATATGTATAGTCCGTAATTTACATGTATAGAATGCTTTAGTGTATAAATAAAACACTAAGTTGTCATGCATGCAAAATGGGTATTTTGTGCCCTAATTTTTAAGGGGAAAAACAAGTCTAAGCGTGTACAGATATACGCCTCTGTAGCTAGGAAGAGGGTAGATATAGGTAGAGGCGCTCCGTCAACCACAGACATGGTGTTTAATTATCTCCAATGAATCTATAATTATGGACTTCCTTATACTGCTCAGATTTTCCTGATCAATGCCTACTCCTTGAAGATGTCTAAGGTCATCCTCGTAATGGTGCCCCTTGACCCAAACCAATGTCTACGGACATGAAATTCTCTTTCCCCAAATTGCTCCCTGAATTTTTCCTGGCAGTAGGGGATGATACACTTTTCATAAATGAACCAGTGGAGTTGAAAATAGCCATTCTCATTCATTCATTTTGTCTTTATGACATTGTACAATCACACCGTAATCTTTCCACAAACATTGCAGTTTATTTGTAGACTTTATCCTTTGCAAATATTATATTACAACAAAAAGAACTATTTCGTTTTTGTTTCTTTTTTGTATCTTGCAAATTTAGCTTCCAACTTTATTTACAACAATGTCAGTCAAACTTGTTTTATATGCAGGTTTTATTCATTTTTTTATGTCATTTGCTTTGTAATTTCCCTCTGTAATTTGTCATAAGTTCCTGATGAAGTATGCCAAATGTGTTGGTGAATCGACCAAAGAACTTTCTGCACTATAAATACAATGCTTCCGATTCTACATATGTTTATGTCTTACGATTTAATTGTTACGTCTTATTTAATTAGGTTGATGATTGCATCTTTTTACCTTTTTCTTTTGGAATGAGAATTTTAATTCCATTTATGGAATCCTAAGGTTATTCTATAAAATAACCCGACTTCTTGAAGATTCTAAACCGAAGTTTTTTTAAACAGTTTCCAAATCGCCATCATTTAGTTATAAGTAGCTGCTTATGCGGCAATGGACTAAGAAAATGTTTAAACTCTTCTGGCAATTACCATATAAACCTTTTTATTTTTTTTTGTTTTTTTAATGAATATATTCTCTCCTAGAAATGCCCATTTCATGTTATCATATAAATAGCACATGCTAATGAGAGAATTCAATTGTTTACAATTATTTTATTTAAAGATGGATGTTTTTGAATCTTGTTTCCTTAGCCCTACGTTTGAAAAAGAAGTATTGCATTCTGGTAAGATATTTTAAACTAAGCTTTATCGGAAATACATGTTCCTTAATCTGAGCAAGTTTTTGGACATGACATCTTTTTTACTCCACTTTGTATGAAATAGAAAATAATCACAGATTTTTAATTCGGACATTTCTTTTAATATCGGAAGAGAATCTGGTAGTAAATTTCGATTTAAATCGGTCAATTGGAAGGAATTGCGATTTTGTTTTATTTTGATTTATTAACTATTCTTGCAAGATCTTGAAATGTTTCTTAATAATTTTAAAATCCAGAAATTGTGATTTTAAAGGACATTTGAACACAATATATGGCTTGAACCTTAAAAAATTAAGGCCAATTAAGTTCCTAAAAAAATTAGGAGTTTGTATGAATTTACTAAAGGTAGACCAAAATTTCTTGAACTTCAGCAACTGAAGCAACAATAACCGATTTTGGTTGCAAGAATACAAATATTCATCGGGTACATAAAGATTCAAAATACTATATAGTGCTGAGAGGTTACATACACTAAGTACTTAGGAAAAATGCAATGTTTACAAAAGACATTACTTTCTTTAAAAAGATTTTTAATATAAAATAAATTGAAACAAGCAAGAGAAAACATTAACAGCGCGCCGAAATACTAAATAATCAAGCTTATCTCATATATTGTCTGCTTTGACTATAAACCGCATTCATTTCAATGTTCAAGATATTTTGGTCGCCCTATAATTGAAATTTGATATTTTCGAAGAATAGGTATGAGGTTCCGCACCTGATCTAAAATTGTAGGTATATTATGTCGTGAAGAAGTAGTTTTAAATGTTATAACAAATAAATAAACAACAGTTATATTGGCAACTTCTCTAACCATGATGTATCATTTATTGTGTTATTTAAAAAATAACAAATGTTACGTAGATTTCAGTTTAAAGTCAAAATGTTAGAAATGAATTTATCCTGTAAAACAGATTTATGTAGTTGTTAGAACAGCATTTGTGTGATGTGTTTTAATTTCAATAGTTTCTTATTATTTGAATAAAGTTGAAATCAATTTTTAGTTTTTGTGTTTTTTTATATTTGTTTAATTTTATTTTTCTTGTGATGAATATAGTTTTACTATTGTTTTAGAGAAAGATTTAGAATGTGTCAAAACATACATTCTACTGGGACTTTACAAGTATCGCCTGAGCAGGTAATGATAAATTATTAATATGGTTTCATTTTTGTAGGAAACCTTTATTATTTATTAGAAAAATATTTATAAGGAACATTAAATTATTTATAATGAGATTCCAATATTTGCGTTAATTTTTTTTTTTTTATGGCTACCTCTGATAATTCCTAAGGCTTAATGGTTAGAGGTATGAATCGCTAGGCTAATGAATTACTTGGTACTGTATTCCATTCTAGTCTTATGTTTGATTTTAAGTGGGTCATATATATGATTTTTATGTAGTAGAATCAACTTGATCTTGCGTCTAATTGCTAAACTTAATTGGTATATAAAAAAATATAAATATGCCGGTCATAATTATAATTCTCTTATAAGTGTAAAGAGAAAAATACTCTTTGTAACACAAATATATCTAGGTTTTAGATAAAATTTCGTTTACTTTTTACTAATTATCGCCTCTGCCGGAAGAAAACTTGTATTCGACGACTGAACCTTTCAATAGATACCTGATGTTTTGTGAGTTCTGCAATTATTATTCTATGATATGAAAAGAATTCATATGCACGAGCGCTCAAGATGAGATCTAGTGAGTGATTAAAAAAATGTACGAAAACGGCCTAGTTATTTGGAAAATCGTATTATTTTATACGGTGGACTTCAGTGATATTCTTGTTCCTCAATTGTGCACGGGAGCTTCGTCCTAGGGCTAGAGTAAATGCCTCTAAAACCTCTATTTCATAAAATGTGTGACATGCCTGATCATCAACACTATCATTACCGCACCTTTACTGATGTTCCATTGAAGTTCTATTTACTTTTTTTGAATTATATTCTTGGTTCCGTAAACTACACCCTTTCAAAATTATAAAGAATAATCAATTAATAAGATTATAAAGTCGTGAACAGCTCTTCTATTTGTTCAAATTAATTATTATGTAGAAATATGTATCACTAACAATAAAAACACAATTATTAGTTACTAAAAATTTTGTTTCCAATTTTAGAATTTTTTTACAAAATCTAAAGACTGTAGTTGATAATTATTTCTTTTATTTCATTTAATTTGAAAATTACACTTGTGGGGGGGGGATACAGCTCAGCTCCTATAAGAAGTAAATAAGCTGACTGTTATATAGACGTGAGTGAAGTTACGAAATTATTTCTGAACATTAATATTTAAGATGTAATTTAGCAATTTAAGTGTCTTAGTAAATTCTTTTTCTATCAGGTTGTACGGTTCGATGGTTTTTTTTTTTTACAATTACCACACTTTAAAAGTTACTTTTTTCTTTTTAAAAACCTGTGTATTTTTTAAGCCTTTTTCTTGTTTTAATCACCATCACTTCTTATAAAATCCTAGTTCACATAATTACTTTCCTTTTTCGTTATTTCTGAAGATTTTTATAATTTTTCCACCCTTTTTATGTTTTTTGTTTTTGCATTTATCCAATAATCAACAATAACGTTCCCATTGATTTCCCAGTCAGACAACTACTGAGTGTTAATGATTAAAGTTTATTAACATTGTGATTGTGTTTCTTTTCGTTTTACATTTTGAACATCATTTCTGTGTGATATTTTGAGATGTAGGAGCCGTGAGTGGCGTCCGCCAAGTTTGATCCATAATTTCCCAACATTTATTATCAAAGGGGAATTTAGGTGTCCCAAACCTTTATATTGTAGAAAAATTAGGTAATTTAACATCTTTCCAAATTTTATCAGTTATTTACTAAAATTAGAACAATATGTAGGACTTATTAAAAATGGCTTATATATATATATATATATATAGCATTTTTCAAATAATTTTATTTGTGTTAATTATATTTTTTAATTTGCTTGTAGGTGTATAGGTTTACTTCTGACGATTTACAAGATTTAGGAGAGATTGGCAGAGGTGGATTTGGTACTGTAAACAAAATGGTTCACACCCAAAGTAATTCTTATATGGCTGTGAAGGTTTGAAATATGTTTTATGACCTGTATTGTTTATCTCTTCTAGTTCATTCAACAACTTTATTCAAAAACATTCATGAATAATAAAGTCATGAAATATTTTATTTAAGTATACTCTTACATCTACAAGGTTTCCCATGATTTGCTGCTTTTAAAGCTAAAATAGTATGGGATCAGAGAAACTTTATGGAATATTTTTAAGGAATACCTAACTTCCAGAAGACAGTACGTTCATAATAATAACCAGAAACATTAAGGCGTGGTGTTGGGATCAGTTCTATTTTTGTTACTAATAAATTACGTAGGAATAGTACTTCCTATACAAAATATTTTGTATGCCGACGATACAACGCTAATATCTAAGAGCAGGGACATCAACGTTGTATCCCACAGAGCTCAAGAAAGGATTTTATGTCTGGAAGAATGGTTAGGAAAAAATCAGATGATTTTAAAATGAAAACGAAACAAAAAACGTATTCAGCATAAATAGAGTGGGAGGGCAACATTACCACGGCAATGTTTCTGGGTTAGATAGTTAGCTTTCTTGGAAAGGACATACTAATACCTTGAGTATAGGCTGTCTCAGATAATTTATTTTAATAAATTGGAAGTTCCTAATGAAGTTTTGAGAAGGCTTATTTAGCACTATTCTATTCAAGAATAAGCTAAGGGTGGATATCTGAAGCATCTACAGTTTTCAAACTGCAAAGAAGAACAATCACAACGATGGCATAAAAAGATTCGTGACAGCGTTAAACCTTTTTACAGAGCTAAATAACTCTGCGTTCTCTTTACATTTATAGGCTAGCTTTAAAGCAAAAAGAAAGTATAAATATGGTCACTAGAGGGAACTTGCTTTCATTATAACATAAGAAGCAAACAAAGTGTTCATTTATCTGCAAAACGATTCATAAAAATCCGACTTTCTTTCGAACATTCCGTCGGTAAAAATTTATAACTAAATGCCTGCAAATATTAGACAAAAATATTCAAAAAACTATTTATTAACGTTTATGTATTATATATTTATTAAACTATGTATTAATTTATTAATAAATAACTGCTTTCTTGGTATTTCTAATATATAAAAGAATTCTTACATGAAAAATGGTGCACTGAAGATTTTACTAAGCTGATCAATACAGATGTTTATTAAATTATACTGTCTTTAATAAGTTATTAAATTATTTATTGGTCAGTTTTATATACAATAGTATTTTAGCAATACTAAATACATAAACATAAATACATAAAGTATTTATATCACAGTCTCATTCATTGCACGCTTTTGTTTACATTTTGTTATCCATTACTATGGGTTGTTTTATGGAATTAGATATGCTTTTTTACATGTACATACAAAACTAAAAAATAAAAATAAAAATAAGCGTTGTAAATTTAGTTACTTTAAACTCTCGAAAGTTAAGCAGAAGATTTTGTCTAGTTATTTCTCGGCTGAGAAGAAAATCTCAAGTACACCGCCAGCACCACTATGTAATTGGTGATTACATTTTCGAAGCGAAAGAACACCAAAAAAAACTCAAAAATCTATTCTGTTAAGTCGTACTTCCGGTTAACCGATTTTCTTTAGATTTGGAATTCTTTCAATGCTTCTAATGTATGTACTATTAGATAGATGGTAGAACTATACATTGTACTGAAATGATACTGTTTATCTGTTTGTACTTTTCTCTCAAAACCCCCCAAAAAATCAATTTTCTCGTGAAGCTATTTCACATAAAAGTGATAGGATCCATTTAAGTAGATATTATACGAAATTTAATGAAAATAGAAATATAAATATATATCTCAAAACACATATATCCTGTGAAAACTCAATTTCGAAAATTTGGCATGATCGCAAAACTTTCTCTTTCCTTTGATGATTTATGTTCTGTTAGTTCTTCCCTTGTTATCATCAATAATCAGGGATTTTGTGTACCTCTTGAATTACTTGCTAGCTAGATCGAGATCATCTGTTGCAGGGATTCCGGTCAGTCTAATTTGAAACATATGAACAATTATAAAAAAAATTATTTCATAGACAAGCTTAATATTTTAGTGTTAAGTTTGAATTGAAGTTATCCGTAAATTTCATGAATATTATGAATATTTCATCTTTTTCACAATTTTTTTTTTATCTTCAAATTTGACTAAAACTCTCTAAAGCGTTATAATATTCTAGTACTTGAAATTCTCTCTGATTTATATTAATTTATTTTGATAAAGAATTAATTATAACTGTTATACACAATTTTCAGAGAATCCGTTCAACTGTTGATGAAAAAGAGCAAAAACAATTGTTGATGGATTTAGATGTTGTTATGAAATCTAATGATTGTTCTTACATTGTAAAATTTTATGGAG
The DNA here is from genome assembly GCA_011037195.1 of Triatoma infestans. NCBI lineage: Eukaryota > Metazoa > Arthropoda > Insecta > Hemiptera > Reduviidae > Triatoma > Triatoma infestans. The sequence continues at coordinate 1,458 of JAAEAF010002120.1, read as the reverse complement.
CATTATTCAAAGAGGTGAGAATTGAAAATAATAAATCTGCGTACGCTACATGGAGTTTTTGTTTTTTCAAATTTTATATTTTATTTATATTCTAAATATAACAATTAAATCATTTGTAGGGTGATTGTTGGATTTGTATGGAACTGATGGATACATCGTTAGATAAGTTTTATAAATATATTTATGAGCATTTACATGCTAGAATTCCTGAAAAAATATTAGGAAAAATATCTGTAGCTGTGAGTACAAAAATAATTAGATCAATTTTTTGTCTTATTTTGAAATGTAAATAATTTCTAGACCTTCTAGAAATTCCTATATATAATTTCTAGACCTTCTCACTATTTCTTTTGTTCTTGTTGCCTTTTCTTTACCTTGCAAATCTGTACAGACTTAACATACAACATTGTTAGTCACATTCTTTATACTTAATTCATTCAGTTGATTTTCCTTTTTAATTTTCTCATATTGAGATCTTTTCAAGGACACGAAAGGTTTCCGAAACAACGTTCAATAAAGTTTCTCCAAATTAAAGATTTTATCATCGGCCCAAACCACCATTGTCCGTAATGGTTTTTCTTCTTTTCAGACGGTGCGTGCACTGAATTATTTAAAAGAGAAACTTAAGATAATCCATCGTGATGTGAAACCAAGTAATATATTATTAGATCGAGGAGGCAATATAAAGTTATGTGATTTCGGAATATCGGGACAGTTAGTTGATTCTATAGCTAAGACTAGAGACGCTGGATGCAGGCCATATATGGCTGTAAGTATTTCATTTATGACAACCCAACCTTCCTCATAATTACTTGCTAATTGTTTCGATATCTCATATTCTAATATTGCTGCAATTTTAAAATCAGCTATACTTTAACACTATATTTTATTATGAATATAATTCATTTATTAATTAATTTTGTATTTAATATTCAAAAACATTGTGACAGCCGGAGAGGATAGATCCTCAAAGAGGAAAAAGTGGGTATGATGTGCGATCGGATGTTTGGTCATTAGGAATTACACTTATGGAAGTAGCAACTGGCAAATTTCCATATCCTAAATGGAAAAGTGTGTTCGATCAGCTTTATCAAGTGGTAAATGGTAATCCACCTACACTAAGACATAATTACCAACAATTCGAATTTTCACAGGATTTTATATCGTTTGTGGATACTTGGTAAGGATAAATTTTCTTCAATTCATTTATTCTTGATTTTAAACTGGTATGTTAGAGAAAGGATTAGCTCAGTTGTAGCGTGCTGGACACCCATCGGAGGTCCAGATTCGAATCCAGTGCTACCCATAAATTTTGTCTTCCTAGGAGCTATGGAGATAGCTCAATGTCCTGCCTTTAACGAGAAAACACTCTCCAGAGGGCGATAGTGCAATGAAAAGGCTCCGGACTCCAATAACCATGACATAGATGTTGACGCGCCGCCCTAATTTAAAAAAAAA